>JAVTVY010024634.1:0-84996 GCA_036873755.1 Hanleya hanleyi
GTCTTTCACACTCACTGTCAAATAAGGTGAGAGCTCCCAAATGTCCCTGTGGGCTGCCTGGTAAGCTTGCTGGATCAGATTATTAATCTCCTGGACAGACAGAGGAAGTTCTACCTCTTGTTTCACAGGCACTTGCTGGGGTACAACTACTGGCTCAGGTATAACTAACGGTGTTAGTCGGGGGCGTTTGGAGCGTGAAACGCGTTTGGCAGGTGTAGTACTCGCCTCTGGGGTAGTGTACGCACGTTTGCTAGCTGTAGTACGCTGTTCGGTAGTGGTATCCATCGCTAAGATATCTTCATCTTGTATAACGTCGGCTTCAAGTAGATCCGCTAGTTCGTCATTTCCCGTGATCTTCAACTCCGCCACGAAGGCTAGAAATGCATAGGGGCTAAGTAAGTGCAGTACACCATCGATGAGGGCAGTACACCATCGATGAGGGCTGTGTTTTGTGCTGAAGAAGTTTTCTCAGCCATGATTTCGTCGACACGCTGTTGGAGGAGTATGTTTCCATCCATAAGGATATAACATATTTCTTCTACACGCTGCATCTCATCAATAAGACGAACACGGTACTTTGCAAGCCTCTCTAAATATGATGATGACGCCATGACTAGGGGCTCCAGGCTGGTGAGCAACTGCTACGGTGTAAAAGTATTATTACAAGCGGCTAGGCAGGCAGGAGGACTGGCTGGCTGGCTGGCTGGCTGATCAAGTCAGGTCAGGTAAGTCAGATTGAATACACCCTTTCCCTAAAAATCAACTCCTTTTATACATTTTACTACTCGCGGCCATCTTGTACCCACCTCACACATCATGACACTGGCGGCCATCTTGTACCCACCTCCCACATCTTCCACTGGCGGCCAAAACTCCTTTTATACATTTTACTACTCGCGGCCATCTTGTACCCACCTCCCACATGGCGGCCATCTTGTACCCACCTCCCACATCTTCCACTGGCGGCCATCTTGTACCCACCTCCCACATGGCGGCCATCTTGTACCCACCTCCCACATGGCGGCCATCTTGTACCCACCTCCCACATGGTGGCCATCTTGTACCCACCTCCCACATGGCGGCCATCTTGTACCCACCTCCCACACATCACGCATGCGCACACCGCCCCAATACCGCCCCATTTTTTTTTCTGCGCACACTTATGACGTCACACAAGGTTCTGCGCATGCGCAGTGAGGCGCTACTTCGCCAATTTAGCCTTTGTATACTACTAAAAGAGCAATTCGAATTATTTTCCTTCCGAATAAATTCGAACACTCAAGTCCTTTATTTGCCAGCCTCAAAATACTGCCGCGGTCTTAGAACTTAATCGTTATGTTATGTTACAGTTCTGTCACCCATCATTGCTCATTTTGGCCAAAGCCATTCCATAATTACTTCAACAAATTATCTGACGTACACCATTATCCTACCAGGGGTTCCTCAAGCAAATTGTACAGAACCTTTTTTTGAACTGATCTTTCATTTCACACACCAAAAATCAAAGCTCCTCGAGAATGGGACAAGTTACCCTCTGACTTACAAAAATGCCCATCCATATCATTATTCAAAACAATGGCGAAACAATATCCACAAACAGATAACACTACACCCATGTACACTCTCAACTGAACACATACAGTATATATCAATGGTTGTATTTTATTCACCACACTCGCTGATAATTACTGTTTATTCCTCAACATATCACAAACATAAACTTTGACGTCTTTATAAATGTGTATGCCCTTCATATTATGCCCCCCCCCCCGGGTTTTTCTCACGCCGATCACCATATCCTTCCTCTTTATCGACATCGGTGTATATATCATTACATCATGTGTTAATTTGTTATCAATTCTCGGTTGGTGAATAAAAAAATTCAATTCTTACTCAACACACTTTAGTGAAGAAAGATCTTAGAACCTTGAATCTCTTAATGTCTGATATAAACAAGTATATTCTAGGTTTGAAAAACGCCTGCGAATTATCTGACACATCTGTTGTGTCAGTATTATATTTTGGATGTGAAATGTTCGGTTTCCATTTAGCAAGCAAAGTTGAACGCGTCCATCGGAAATTCTGTAAACAATTGTTGGGAGTGAACATGTCCATCCCAAATGCAGCTGTATATGGGAAATAGGTCTTCGTCCATTACGTAATAGGAGGCTAGTGTGGATAGTGAAATATGGGTTGAAGAATATGCACTCGGATAATTGTATTCTGGTGAATGTGTATACTCATACGAAGGTGCTATCTGAGAGTGGTGTTACATGTCATTCGACAAATTTTTGTAGGTTTATTGTTTTGGTGGGAAATTTAAGCCGTACGGCGTCGGGCATTACAGGTTAGTTTTTCTGGGTATCCTTGCATTTACCAGGTTTACCCCATGTTGAGGCGTTTACCCTATCAGACGTCCTCGATGCGCTTCCATAAAGATCAGATGAGTTATTTGTTTGACCTGATCTTTCATCACAGCTCCCGAGCTAGCGTATCTAATTCTATTTAAGCCGGTGCTATGGGCCGTGTGGATACGTCATAGTCTCCACATGAACAGCTACAATAAATGCACGACCGAGATACTAAGGTTACGTCCCAGAAACCATCGCATTCTCGGGGCTGAATGTGAGGTGCCGAGGGAAGCTTTCCTGTAGAGTCATATGGTTGCTTTTAAGTCGCCAGACCTCGTCAATTTTCCCCACCACTTGCATATCGCTTCAAGTTAATAACTTAGTTGCATTAGTCAAACAATTATTGTGTAGTTACGGTTAAGGAGAAGTATACCTGTATTCATTAATTCAGTATTTTGGCAGATTTCAGAATCCGGACAAACGATATATTAATAACTAAAAGGCGTGCCCAATTGCAGTCACCAAGACTAACTCTCTATAAATAATCCAAGGAGAACTGTACACCATATATAACAAATATACATAATCGAATAGCATTAACGATAGAAACTGATCGAGATTAGACAGAAAAGATAAAAGTGTGAAAACAATGTAATCGTAGACAACTATCATCTCCTTTTAATATGCCTTTTTACAAAGAATTGAGAGAAATATATGTAGGTATTCCTGAAGAAAAAACAAACTTATATAAAGCCGTTATTATCCATTCCAACCAAATGTGTTCTGAGAAAATAGCACTCTATGCCGAGAGGCAATTATGCCTAAATCAAGAAAGATGATTGGTTAAGCTTATAGGGGCCAGCATAATATCCATTAGGCTCAGCGACCAGCATAATATTGCTCGTCAGGCCAAGTGCATGGAATGCCGATCCCCAGACCGTATGTACCCCCTAATGACCCAATAGTGAAGCATGTGTAGCTTCTGCTCTCTTTGTTTTGCGTTTACTTTCACGTATTCTCTCTTTATTTACTAATCTAAGACTTTCCTTAAACTTATCCTGTCTCTAATGTAAGCAGTTATTTTTTAACTCTTTATGTTCTTTCTTCTGTCCTGCTTTCTCTAATCTAGGCCTTCCAGGCTGTCGTACCGATGTCTCGGAGGTGTTGTGGAGGTTGTACTACCAGGCTTCTTTCGACCCTGTTGGCGAGGGCCTTTCGGGAGAGGAAAGCTTTTTAGGAGGAGTGTTCTCTGGCGCTGAATGTATGTGGATATTATAAAACTTAAATGTCTTGCCGTGGAGCTTCGTACTGGGAGACTGTAGCTGTAGACACATGTATCCATATGGAATTTCTCGACTCGCTTTTCTATAATTCCTCATCAGGACCTGACCGTCTTAGTTCATTACCAGTCAAAACAACTGATCGCCGATATATTAAAGTCAGAAGCCATAAAGCTTTCAACATACAAGGGATATCGTTAATGGGATGTTTCTTTGTTTATAGAGTTGCTTCAATTTCTCAATAATAATATACATGTGAAATATGGCAACACAATATATCAACAGCATATAAGTATTCCAATGGTTACTACTTGTGCCCCCTTTTGGCTCTGTTGAATACGGCTATATGCAGACGTTTTCAAAAACATCATTTCAAAGCCCGTTCCTTCTCATTTAACAAACGCTATATAGATGATGTTCTCGCCGTGGATAATAGCTATATACATGATGCAGTGAAGGATATATATCCACCTACACTGGATTTGAATAAAACTAAACTACATATAGCCTTAACGGCACATGCTTAGACCTAAATCTCTGTAAATCTCTTGTCGACTGTACGAAAAAGATAGATGATTACAATTTCGACATCGCAAACTAATCCCTTCTGGACTGTACTATTCTACTGGGACCTGAATATGGCGTATACATATCACGCCTAGTAGCATTTGCTAGATCCCCTGTGATATGTGACGATTTTAATTAACGCCACAAACGTTATTGCAAAACTTATGAAACAGTGATATACCGCCAAGGGACTCCAATCAAAGTTTCTCAAATTTAGCGATACATATCGTTTGCTGATAGCAAAATACGAGCGTTGCGAGCAAGATGATCTATGGCGTTAGGCTTCGTAACTTGTGTCTAATTCCGATTAACGTGGGACAAAGGGCCGTATGAACCCATGTACTTCAAGATCCTCATGATGTTCATGGGAACAGTCACAATCAGGGCTGGGTTCAGATACATCATTGTCTAGATAACGACTTTACAAGGGTTATTATGGATTAAGAATACTGATCAGCGATACGGATTTGATATTTTTGAACGTAATGATGTCCTGCTGGCATCACTGAAAATTGATGACCGCTTCTATCTTGCAGGAAACTACCCTATGTTTATGTACACTATGATTGTTGTTGTGTGTTTTTTTAAATTGGTGCTAATACTGTTACATGAAATATGTAACGCGGAAAAAATTAAATGGACGACAGCTGAATATTGAATGACAGATAAAACTGTTGTATATCTTTTCATAACCACACCTGTGCTAACTCTACACTGATCACTATGCGTACTAACAATTATGTACAATCTTGACTATATACAGAATAACAGACACTGGTTCTATTCCAAATGACCCACTAATTGTTATGAGGTGGAAGGAATTCCTCTCGGAAAACGACTGATATATTTCAGTTACCCTTAAACAGGTCCTTGTAGGAAGTTACCCAAACTCACACAGTGTTGATTTAATAACAAGCAATATGATTTCGTTTTCCGGATATTTATGGTTTCATAGCGAGCAGAGTTTCTGAGAGTTGGCAGTCCAGTTCTAGCATCCACAAACCTAGAGAACAGTTAATCGATCCACAAACCTATGTCCAAGTCAGTCTTTCGATTAAAATCCATTCGTTTCTGAGTTAGACTTTCAATTCACGTAGCGGGAAGCTTACCTAACCGCTAATGTTTTTTTTTTTACATAGAGAACGAATTCAGTGTCGTCATATTATTTAAACTGAAATCAATTTACCATTGAAAAATCCCCTCTTTACCAATATTTTAAACGATATTTCTCCTCAAAATCAAAATGATCGACGATTCATAAATTCGACCTAAAAGAAGATGACACAGTGGACAATTTCATCTTGTAGGGTATCATTAAGTTAAAATCTTCATGGGTAAAATGCTTCACTTGAAGGGTTTCTTGTCTTTCTTTTTGCTGCAAGGACTAGTTATGAGAAAATGACACTTTCCCGAACAGACTCCATATTTCCATGCTCAAAGATCCTCTGAGGGATACAGTTTCGACGCTAGTATAAAAAATACCCATGTGGAATAGATCGCGTAGAGTAAAATTCGTAAAAATAATGCCACCTCAATTCCATTTAAAGCGAACTTCTGGGAATTACTTTTGTGAAATATTAACCTCAATATTTGAAGTGCTATAGCGACTTAACAAAATAACACATCCTGAGCTCTTGGAGTTATCTCCCTTCAACTGCAGCTAAAGTACGGGCAATAGACTACCAAAACATTTACACTCTCGGCATTATTAACATGTATCCATGGATTTCGAGACTCTCTATACTGCAATTCCTCATCAGGACCTGATTGACCGTCTTAGTGTATTAATACTATCGGTGTTCAAGGCAACTGATCGCCGATATATGTCAGAAGCCATAAAGCATTATTCAGCTCTACTAGATACAAGGGATATCATTCATGGGATGTTTCTTTGTTTATAGAGTTCCTTGAATTCCCATTAATAAGATCTATGTGAAATCTGGCAACACAATATATCAGCAGCATATAAGTGTTCAAATGGGTACTAATTGTGCCCCTTTTGGCTGATAATTATCTGCTCTCTTATGAACACGAATATATGTAGACGCTTTCAAAAACTGATCATTTCAAAGCTCGTTCCTTCTCATCCACCAAACGCTATATAGACGAACTTCTCACTGTGGATAATCGCTATATATATGATGCAGTGAAGGATATATACCCACTTACACTGGATTAGAAGGAAACTAAACTACAGATAGTCTTAACGGCACATCATATTTAGACTTAAATATCTGTGAAAATGAAACGGGCCTTCTCTCTCGTCGACTGTACGACAAGAGAGACGATTACAATTTCGACATCGCAAACTATCCCCTTCTGAACAGTACTATTCCAGTGGGACCTGCATATGGCGTATAGATATCACGTCTAGTAGCATTTGCTGGATCCTGTGTGGAATGTGACGATTTTAATCCAAGTCACAAAACATTATTGCAGAAACGTATAAAACAGGGATATACCACAAAGCGCCTCCACTAAAAATTTCTCAAATTTAGCGATACATATCGCTTGTTGATAGCAAAATACGATCATTGCGTGTAAGTTCTATGACGTAACGTTTCGTAACTTGTGTCTAATTTCGATTAACGTGGGGGCTAGGGGCCGTATGAACCCATGTACTTCATAGATCCTCATACTGTTCATATGAACATAGTCAGGACGTGACTAAGAAACATCGTTCTCTAGATAGCGACTTTACATCGAAAAACATATGGATTAAGAATAATGATCAGCAATACCAATTTGATATTTTTGAACATAATTTTGTCTTGCTGGCATCATTGAAAATGTTTGGCCGCTTCACTCTTGCAGGAAACTAGCTAATGTCTGTGTATACTATGATTGTTGTTGTGTTATTATTTTTTGGTGCTAATGCTGTTATACGGAATATGGCTTTGGATTATGAAAGAACAACAGATACTGGTTCTATCCCGAACGATCCTTAATCGTTACGAGGTGGAAGGAATTCCTCTCGAAAAACGCCGATATATCTCAAGTTACCCTCGAACATTCCTTGCAGGAAGTTACCCAAACTTAGATAATTACACTGTGTTGATTTAATAACAAACTATATGATTCCGTTTTCCGGATATTTATGATTTCGTAGCGAGCAGCGTTTCTGACAGTTGGGAGTCCAGTTCTAGGATCCACAAACCGAGAGAACAGGTAATCAACCCATAAACCTATATCCAAGTGAATTTTTCGATCAAAATCCTTTCGTTTCTGAGTCAGACTGTCAATTCACGAGTCCGTAAGGTTACCTAACCGCTACATGATAAACATAATCAATGTTGTCATATCATTTGAACTGAAATCAATTTACCATCGAAAATTTCCCTCCTTATCAATATTTTTTATTATATTTCTCCCAAAATGATCGACGATTCAAGCAATATCTGGGAATAAATTCGGATACAGTGGACAATTTCATCTTGTAGGGTATCATTAAGTTAAAATGCATCTCATGAGTAAATTGCTTCACTTGAAGGGTTTCTTACCTTTCTTTTGTCTGTTATAGACATCAATTGCAAGGACTAGCTATGAGAAAATGACACTTCCTCGTATAGACTTTTGGGTGATATAAATCAGACTGTTATTTCCATGCTCAAAGATCCCCTGAGGGATAAATTTTCGACGCTAGCATAGCAAATTATGAAATCGATCAAACGCTATGTGTTGCGGTTATATCAGTCTCTAATCTGGGTGTTGATCCGGGTTCGGGTCAATCAGACATGTGGAACAATACCCAATGTGCAATAGACCAAGTGGAGTAAAATTCGTAACTGGAATGCCACCTCAATTCTATTTGAACCGAACTTCTGTGAATTACTTTTGTGGAATATTAACCTCAATATTTCTAGTGCTTTGGCGACTTAAACGCAATCACACAATCTCGGAGTTATCTCCCTTCAAGTGCAGCTGAAGTACGGGTGACAGACTATAACAAAAAGATTTACACTTGCGGCAGTATTAACAAAACTGTACCTGACTGATTCCACAGTTAAAATTAGACGTTTATTTTTCAGCAGGAAGTAGTTTATTTCAAGCGCAACAAACTGATAAACTTCTGGAGGTGTTTACCGTTGAAATTTTAAGCTATGCGCTCGTGAACAAATGAAATAACAATTTTGCCATTTTCTCAGCCAACTGAAAGTAGTGCTCAGGCTTCGCGTATAGTCCCCAAGCGAAGCCTGTTAATAAACAGAATTGAAATTAAATGTACAGTTGAAAAGCACAAATATCATACTTTTGCAAACCGTATCCCCAGCATCGGATAATTCGTTCCAACGAAGGCTGAAGAAAATCGAGAAAATATATAGAGTTTTTTGGCAGAGATGACGTGTAGGATAACGGATCGGGACTATTTTTCTTTTTTAGTCAGATCACTTTTTGATATTAAGTTCGGGTGTGTATCATCCAATCTCTGGGAAGGTTGGAAAATTTCACCCATTTCTACTGAATATCTTGCGTTCTATGAGGTTTTGATTCCACTTACCTCATCCACATGCAACACTTTTCAACTTTCAGAAGCAAATAACGTAGAAGTATGAAACTGTCGAAGTTAGTAGTATTCCAAAGAGGAACATTTCCTTCGTCAAATAGATGCCAAAAAGTGGTAAATCGAATGGAGGTTATGCCTATCATATTACGAAATCTCTCCCAGCTCCCTTATCAGGTACATCAATTAAGGGTGCCCCTTGCGATTTTGCATCCGATGTTAGCCGAGATCAAACGTATATTTTTGAGGCAGGAATTCTATTTTTGCTCGCACACATTATACGCAACATTACAAGGGTAGTGGAAAACGATGCCGTCGTACTGACAATAAGTTATATGACCCTACAGACAAATATACTGACTGCATATTTCTAAAACATCACAAGTACCAAAAGTAAGTCACTGCAGGGTGACTTTGTCCAGGTATTCACTGCTAACCCCGAGAATTAGCTCATATTCTTGAGTTTGTCTAAAAGTGAATAAATATACACTGAGCCAGGTAAAACACCGAAAAATGAAGAATAGTTTAGTTCAAAATAGCCAGTTATTTCTTTGTCTGGCGGCTAAAGCACCGGCAGCCGAGTCGCTGATTATTTTGTAATATCATGAGACCTGTTAAATCAGTGCTGATATAAGCTAGTTCATTTTGGGCTAGATAGGGACCTTAACATGAGTACCTCTTCTCGCCATTTACCGTCATTTTCGATCATTTTCGCGTTTCATCGAAGCAGTCCAGGATGTAAATCAACTGAATTCTGGAATAACCCAATCCATTCATCATTACGTCGTTTTTCTTGGTTGCAAAGATACGATACGTTATTAACCAACTGCCAGCCTATAAAGAAATAGACCCCCACCCCCTAACCAGATATCAAACATTACTCGCTTTTCATTAAATGGAATCTTCCAAACTAGAGCCAAACTGCGAATAATTCAATTAGCGATACCCAATTTAGGCGCATAGACCTTTTCGGTGGTCCATTTTCTACCACAGCTTTATGAGACAATTTCGGAATTTGTACCCCGGCGAAGCCGGTTAAGGAACAGTGAATTGAGAGAAACTTTGCAGTTGAATAGAACAAATGCCATAATTGTCAACCATATCACCGGCCTTCGGAGAAATTGTGATCTTTGGTAGAGATGACGTGACTATTATTCGTAACACGTTAACTTTAATCTTGTTATGCTTTCATTATCTTATATCAGTTAGCAAGAATTACGACTGAGAAAAAAATAGCATCTGTACTGAATGGCAAGAAACTCGACCAGTATATAGGTAAACATTCGACTGGGACGGTAACAATTATCCGATAAGGTATCAATTTACGGATCGTTTTCGTGTATCTTCGTTCCTCCAATCGTGATATTTTCTTCATTTTATCGATTGAGGAATGATTGATCGTGAATCAATGGTCAGATTATCAAGAAAAATTAGCATATATGGGGGAAAAAATTAACTCACACGTTTTGGTTTCGAAACCGTGTATCACTGAACGTTCCATCCGTCATTTGCGAGTTTTTTTGCGAAAGCGCGAGGGAATCGTGATGATGAGTGATTCATATATGACACACCGTTTTGACTCGCGAACCGGCAGCTACAGGTAATGTAGCCATCAGTATAATGCATTTATCAGTGTAAGATCTATGATTACCGGTATGTGTTAATAATCGGATGATATACATATTTCACGAGTCTTATAGCCCCCCTGGTCCGAAAACCTAGCTAGAAGAGACCGCACTTATTTTGATAATCCTCGATCGTGTTTGAATGGTTTTTAGTCAGTCAGTGTAGAGGCACGGAACCTGTACCCGGGTTTACAGTCAGCTTGCTAGAAAAGCAAATTTCTTGCCCGTGAATTTCATGCTTGTGATAAATTGTGTCTTCATTCTTTTTGTCTAATCCTGTCTGTTTTCATGACCAATCCTTCCGTCTTGGGAGTACTCATGTAACAGCGTGCCCTATCCCCAGAAGATGTTGTTATGTAAAAGTTATAACATATGATTATTAAATAGTTCGAGGTGTTATAAAGTTCTATTGATGTAATCACAGATATACGACATCAATCCGCTATATTTGAACTGCACTGCGGCTACTCGGTACAGATCACGGTCATCCATGCAAGTGTATGTACATCTCTATCGTTGACAATGTTCTGGTATTATGTGGTACGGAATAGATGAAGTCGTCAGTTATTACATCCACTGATCAGCTCCGGTCTATGGGGAAACACAGCTAATGGATTATTATAGATACTCCGGTGTATCAAGTGAGATTTTTGAGGCACTTGATTGGTAAAAAAAATAAATCCAACATTTTCATTGGCTTGTTGAGATAATTAAAAGAACATTCGAAGGTTTTCGATTACATTTATCAACGATTGTGACAAGACGCCATGATGTTCCTAGTACCAAATCAGTACAACGGGTCGGTAATCGTTTTTTCCCGACAAATTTCGAAGTCGTTTTCTTTAATATTGTATCTCAGTCACACTTTGGTTGTGTATCACCATTTTAAACACCATGGAGCTGAAACACCTGAAACACAGAAGCGATCAACCATTTCATTTTTGGTTATTTCATAATCTCCATAGCTGCGATAAAAGAGCGTCTGAGATACTAAGGCTACGTCCGAGAATCTACAGTATTTTCGGTTCTGAATGTGAGGTGCCGAGAGATGTTTTTCTGTAGAGTCATATGTTTGCTTTTTATTCGCCAGACGTTGTCAATTTTCCCACCTCTTGCATATCGCTCCAACACACCAATTTTGAAGAGGTGAATTATTGGACAGGAGCTACAATGCTGTTGAACATGCATGATACTGGTACAGCCAGTTTTATTGGTGTGATTAATTGCAAAATGCTGAGGTACCGAAATTTAGAAAAAGCATATACCAAGTTCACATTCAATTACACTTTCAGCTAAAGGCATTGTCCCATTTTTACCATTTCTACTATGATCTTAAGATTCATCTGTTGGAGAGTAATGATAACAAGATCTTCAAAATTTACCATTTACATACATATAAGAAATATTAAGAAAAGAAACTCTTCCTTGCGAGATCTTGGTCATTGAATGTGCTGGGCTGGAGAACTGGGCAAGTTTGCAAGTGGATACCAGTCATTACCATGCTGAGGAATTTCTACCTGCAGAAATCGCGATCATATCGGGAATTCTTCGATCTCAGAGTTTGTCGAAAAAATTTAAATACAAAAACCATTAGTTATCAGATTTCACGATCGCTTTCTGGATAAAAATAGAAATATCATTATAGTACTATTATGTTGTTATTTGTCTTTTGTCCATCGAGAATAAGTGGTTCTTTGTTGATCGAGAGAATGTCAAGATTCATAAACTCGAGAAATTTCGATCGAAAAAGCATCGAGAGAATATCGAGAAACCATCGATAGGCAGAAGAATACAATTTATGTCATTCACGTGATAACATGAGTGCGTTAAACAGTATACATGTAGGCCGGGGTAAATTTGAGCTGTAGCTGCCGATTTCATAATGCATAATTTTCAACCTCAGGAGCACTTTGCACCCTCCAACCGTTAAATTTAAAATGGCAACTTTTTGGTCAATCCTATCACACTATCGAACCACCAGTATAACGCGTAAATGATTCGATTGTTGATTTTTATCCGATTTTGAGATGTCTGGGTAATTTTATTAGGAAAAATTCGACAAATCACCATATTGCAGCCCCACAAGATCAGGGAAATGAACGTCCTCTACTCCCTTAAATCAAATAACAGAAGATGTTGTTATGTAAAAGTTATAACATATGATTATTAAATAGTTCAAGGTGTTATGAAGTTCTATTGATGTAATCACAGATATACGACATCAATCCGCTATATTTAAACTGCACTGAAGTTTCTTGGTACTGATCACGGTCATCCAAGTGTATGTACATCTCTATCGTTGACAATGTTCTGGTATTATGTGGTACTGTATAGGGAACAGATGAAGTCGTCAGTTATTACATCCACTGATCAGCTCCGGTCTATGGGGAAACACAGCTAATGGATTATTATAGATACTCCGGTGTATCAAGTGAGATTTTTGAGGCACTTGATTGGTAAAAAAAATAAATCCAACATTTTCAATGGCTTGTTGAAATAATTAAAAGAACATTCGAAGGTTTCCGATTACAGTTATCAACGAGTGTGACAAGACGTCATGATGTTCCTAGTACCAACGGGTCGGTATTCATTTTTTTCCGATAAATTTTGAAGTCGTTTTCTTTAGTATTGTATCTCAGTCACCATTTAAACACCATGGAGCTGAAACACCTGAAACACAGAAGCGATCAACCATTTCATTTTTGGATACTTCATAATCTCCATAGCTGCAATAAAAGCGCGTCTGAGACACCAAGGCTACGTCCGAGAATCCACAGTATTCTCGGTTCTGAATGTGAGATGCCGAGAGACGTTTTCCTGTAGAGTCATATGTTTGTTTTTTATTCGCCAGACGTCGTCAATTTCCCCACCTCTTGCATATCGCTCCAATACACCAATTTTGAAGAGATGAAGGATAGGACAGGAGCTACAATGCTGTTGAACATGATACTGGTACAGCCAGTTTTAATGGTGTGCTTAATCACAAAATGCTGAGATACCGAAATTTAGAAAAAGCATATACCAAGTTTCACATTCAATTACACTTTCAGCTTTTACCATTTCTACTATGATCTTAAGATTCATCTGTTGGAGAGTAATAGAACAAGATCTTCAAAATTTACCATTTACATACATATAAGAAATATTAAGAAAAGAAACTCTCCTTTGCGAGATCTTGGTCATTGAATGTGCTAGGCTAGAGAACTGGGCATCCACGTTTGCAAGTGGATACCAGTCATTACCATGCTGAGGAAGCGTTTGAGTCGATTTGTTTTCTACCTGCAGAAATCGCGATCATATCCGGAATTCTTCGAGCTCAGAGTATGTCGAAAAAAAAATTAATACAAAAACCATTAGTTATCAGATTTCACGATCGCTTTCTGGATAAAAATAAAAATATCATTATAGTACTATTATGTTGTTATTTGTCTTTTACCCATCGAGAATAAGTGCTTCTTTCTTGATCGCGAGAATGACAAGAATGTCGAGAAATTTCGATCGAAAAAGCATCAAGATAATATCGAGAAACCATCGATAGGCAGATGAATACAATTTACGTCATTCACGTGATAACTCATGTTTACGTCACATGAGTGCGCTAAACAGTATACATGTATAGGCCGGGGTAAATTTGAGCTGTAGCTGCCGATTTCGTAATGCAATAATTGTCAACCTCAGGAGCACTTTGCACCCTCCAACCGTTAAATCTAAAATGACAACTTTTTGGTCAATCCTATCACACTATCGAAACACCAGTATAACGCGTAAATGATTCTGTTGTGTCGTTTGTTGATTTTTATCCCGTATTGAGATGTCTGAGTACTTTTATTAGGAAAAAATCGTCAAATCACCATATTGTAGCCCCATAAGATCAGGGAAATGAACGTCCTCTACTCCCTTAAATCAAATAAGGAGTATCGCCGGTAATAAATTATGATTTCACGCATGTGCTAACTGAATCCTTTTGGGCCTTTATCATAGGTTTATCAGTCGAGTCGAGTACATGTAACATGCCTATGATTCGCGTTTATTGTCAGCAGATCCTTTACACCCGATCACTTCGAAATCTGGAATTTGGAAGTCTCACTTTCCGTGAAGGGGAATAAGCCATCAGGAATAAAAGCATACAAGGAGATATTTGAAAACTGTTCGCTTAATGTTTCAGGAAACCTAACTGTAAGATTTTCAAAACCTTATAAAATTTTTGACCATTTAAATTGCATGAAATAAACCCACCAAACGAGTTATATATTTTCGGAAAGCTATTCATTCAGGAAATTATAATTCAGTGGTAATTGTATTCATCTTTTCACTAGAGCTGAATTATTTGAACTTTGATGAAGCGAGTTGTGAAAATTTGGCCTTCAAATATTCTTTGTAATAATTTGATTCAATTCATGACCGGTAGTTTCTTTAACCAAGTTAAATGACTTATAAACCAGTCTAAATCTTACTGTATTTTCAATATTATTTGTTGAGCAGTTAGTTACTTCATCAGATCATTCTTCATGGAATGGCCTGATCCTGTTTAATTATTAGCGAGATCACATATGATTGTTTAAATATTTCTGTTCAATCTCAGATTAAATGTCCTTGCCTGTTTGAGTTGTCCCCCTTAGGTACACTAGGAAAACTGTGATCCACCATGGAGCCAAAAAATGGTGGAAGCTAGCCATCACCAAGCCATATAGCTTTTTTCGAGATCGTATTCATCCACATATTGGGGCGGCTCCTTCTGATGTCGTTTGTCGATGTTCTTGTCAAATGTGGCTCGCCAATTTTTGTTCACAGTTCAATAATGGCTAACTTCCAGGTTACTTTGCTTCCTTCATCCATACACGTGGATCATTACTCCACAATGAGCCAACATGACAAGGAGAACTATTGATTCACATGTGATGCACCACTGGATCACAGAGGTGGACACATGATACTCTCTCCTGATTGGAACTGGATCACCAGTGGCTCACCTCGAATATACTGGTACGGTATCAAAGAATGCTGCAACATTGTATCTTTGTTTCTGGATCATCGATCCGAAAATCTTTATTACTGGATCATCGATCCAATAATGATGAATCAGTGATCCAACAAGGACAAAACACTGCATGTTGACCCACAGGGGTCAGTGAGTGTCCCAGATTTGTCTCGCCACTGGATCAAAAGTTCAGTGAAGTTTGACGATAGAATCAAGTGTTCTGTGAGAATTTTTGTGGATGCACACATCCATTTCTCATGAAGGTGTCCATTGTCTACTGCTTTTGCTGGGTTAATAAGAATGTGATTTTTTGTGATTATCTTTTCAGTTGAAAAAAAGGTTCAGCACTTCAAAATACTTTCCTAAGACACTGCTTTTAAGAGTATTTTGAATGTTTAGATAGAAAGTCAAAATTCCCCCAATGATGCTAATCAATTATTACATGAATCAATCATGGTTATTGGGTGAGGAAAGAACGTGGTCTCGCTGTATTCCCCCAGTCTATGTTTATTGGTGCTGTGTTTGATAGGGAAAGGGGGAGTGCAATACTGTATGTACATGTAGTTTATTGTTATCAGTAATATTATTCTTGCTTTTGGAAAATGTATAGTTATAAATATATCTTCTGGATATAATTGCAATTTCATTCGAATAACAATAAATTATGAAATAAGATTAAATTTCCCATGGTACATCAACATATATATGGACAGTAAGTTAATTGTACCTTGCCATATTGTTATATTTTCAGACACACAGTTTATTCATGAAAACACAATATTTTGTTATGTCCTCATTTATTTAGTTACTGAAAGTAAATTCGCAGTTTCATGGAGTCACCGGCTATTCAGTTCATTTGCCTCACCGTGTCGCTGTTGAACTGATACGGATAACCGGTCAGCTGCTGACTCGTCGTGACAAACTGCAAAGTTATATCTGAAAATTTTTGGCCTAATTGAGCCAAAGAAAGTTCCATTCCGACAGTAGTGCAAATATGCCTCTTCAAGTTGGAATGCAGCCGGTGGACTTATCTAAAAACTGACTCAACAAGTGGATCCTATAATAATAATTTTGGATTCTATCGCTTCTAGTTTACTCTGCGAAGGATACTCCATTGGTTAGATGGAATATCATTCTAATTTGATGACACGCCACAATGAGTTGTCCCATGAGGTAGATGGAATGTCATTGCTTTTCCTCCTTTTAATTTTTAGTTACCTTCTTTTCTATATATACTCTATGTCAGATACGTCAGTTTGATCAGTTCTCTCAGTTTGCCTTGCGACAAATAAAGACATCAAGTTGTCCTCCGTAGATAGAGAGTACGTCTTTTTGAATTTTCTGCTATGTCGCATATATCTCTCATTTCGATCCGCGACAGAAAGCTATTGAATTGTCCACTTTGGGGAAGCAAAATATTACTTCCCAAGATTCACTTTGAATATTTAGTCACATCAGATACGCACGTTTGCTTTTCCTCCCACTCTCCTCTTTTATCTCCTTTGTCTGATATGTCAGTTAGGTCTTGCTATCTTGGGTTTCCACCCTGAGTTGGATAGAATGTTATTTCTAATTCTCTTTAATTAGCCCACCATCACCAGATGGTGGGCTGTTCAAATCGCTTTTCGTCCGTCGTCCGTCGTCCGTCCGTCCGTCCGTCGTCCGTCCGTGAACAATTCTTGTTATCGCGATTTCTCAGGAACTACTGCATGGATCTTTCTGAAATTTGGTACACAGGTTCCCCTTGGGGTCTAGTTGTGCAGATAGTTTTTCCTGGGCCGATTCGAAAATCTAATATGGCCACAAGGCGGCCATCTTGGATTTCCCCATAAAACCTTGTTATCGCGATTTCTCAGGAACTACTGCATGGATCTTTCCCAAATTCGGTACACAGGTTCCCCTTGGGGTCTAGTTGTGCAAGATACCTTTTCTGGCCCGATTCGAAAATCCAATATGGCCACCAGGCAGCCATCTTGGATTTCCCCATGAAACCTTGTTATCGCGATTTCTCAGGAACTACTTCATGGATCTTTCTGAAATTTGGTACACAGGTTCCCCTTGGGGTCTAGTTGTGCAGATAGCTTTTCTGGGCCGATTCGAAAATCCAATATGGCCACAAGGCGGCCATCTTGGATTTCCCCATAAAACCTTGTTATCGCGATTTCTCAGGAACTACTGCATGGATCTTTCCCAAATTCGGTACACAGGTTCCCCTTGGGGTCTAGTTGTGCAAGATACCTTTTCTGGTCAGATTCGAAAATCCAATATGGCCACAAGGCGGCCATCTTGGATTCCCCCAAAAAACCTTGTTATCGCGATTTCTCAGGAACTACTACTTCATGGATCTTTCTCAAATTTGGTACACAGGTTCCCCTTTGGGTCTAGTTGTGCAAGATACCTTTTCTGGTCCGATTCGAAATCCAATATGGCCACAAGGCGGTCATCTTGGACTTCCCCATGAAACCTTGTTATCGCGATTTCTCAGGAACTACTGCATGGATCTTTCCCAAATTCGGTACACAGGTTCCCCTTAGGGTCTAGTTGTGCAAGATACCTTTGCTGGTCCGATTCGAAAATCCAATATGGCCACCAGGCAGCCATCTTGGATTTCCCCATGGAACCTTGTTATCGCAATTTCTCAGGAACTACTTTATGGATCTTTCTCAAATTTGGTACACAGGTTCCCCTTGGGGTCTAGTTGTGCAAGGTGCCTTTTCTGGTCAGATTCGAAAATCCAATATGGCCACAAGGCGGCCATCTTGGATTCCCCCAAAAAACCTTGTTATCGCGATTTCCCAGGAACTGCTACTTCATGGATCTTTCTCAAATTTGGTACACAGGTTCCCCTTGGGGTCTAGTTGTACAAGATACCTTTTCTGGTCCGATTCGAAAATCCAATATGGCCACAAGGCAGCCATCTTGGATTTCCCTTGTTATCGCGATTTCTCAGGAACCACTGCATGGATGTTTCCCAAATTCGGTACACAGGTTCCCCTTAGGGTCTAGTTGTGCAAGATACCTTTTCTGGTCCGATTCGAAAATCCAATATGGCCACCAGGCAGCCATCTTGGATTTCCCCATGGAACCTTGTTATCGCGATTTCTCAGGAACTACTTCATGGATCTTTCTCAAATTTGGTACACAGGTTCCCCTTGGGGTCTAGTTCTGCACGATACCTTTTCTGGTCAGATTCGAAAATCCAATATGGCCACAAGGCGGCCATCTTGGATTTCCCCATAAAACCTTGTTATCGCGATTTCTCAGGAACCACTGCATGGATCTTTCCCAAATTCGGTACACAGGTTCCCCTTGGGGTCTAGTTGTGCAAGATACCTTTTCTAGTCCGATTTGAAAATCCAATATGGCCACCAGGCAGCCATCTTGGATTTCCCCATGGAACCTTGTTATCGCGATTTCTCAGGAACTACTTCATGGATCTTTCTCAAATTTGGTACACAGGTTCCCCTTGGGGTCTAGCTGTGCAAGATACCTTTTCTGGTCAGATTCGAAAATCCAATATGGCCACAAGGCGGCCATCTTGGATTCCCCCAAAAAACCTTGTTATCGCGATTTCTCAGGAACTACTACTTCATGGATCTTTCTCAAATTTGGTACACAGGTTCCCCTTGGGGTCTAGTTGTGCAAGATACCTTTTCTGGTCCGATTCGAAAATCCAATATGGCCACAAGGCGGCCATTTTGGATTTCCCCATGAAACCTTGTTATCGCGATTTCTCAGGAACTACTGCATGGATCTTTCCCAAATTCGGTACACAGGTTTCCCTTGGGGTCTAGTTGTGCAAGATACCTTTTCTGGTCCAATTCGAAAATCCAATATGACCACAAGGCGGCCATCTTGGATTTTCCCATGAAATTTTGTTATTGTCATTTCTCAGGAAGTACTGCATGTATCTTTCTCAAATTTGGTACACAGGTTCCCCTTAGGGTCTAGTTGTGCAAGACACCTTTTCTGGTCCGATTCCAAAATCCAATATGTCCATCAGGCAGCCATCTTGGATTTTTCCATGAAACTTTTTTATTGCGATTTCTCAGGAACCACTGAATGGATCTTTGTCAAATTTGGTACACAGCTAGGTTTCCCTTGTGGTCCAGTTGTGCAAGATATCTTTTTTGGTCCGATTCGACAATCCAATATGGCCGCCAGGTGACCATCTTGAATTGTCCCTTGAAACATTGTTATCATCAATTCTCAGGAACTACTTCATGGATTCTTTCTGAAATTTGGTACACAGGTCCCACATGGGGCCTAGTTGTGCAAGATACCTTTTTTGGTCCGATTCGAAATCCAAGTTACGCTTAATATTATTACGGTATTCCCGAGTTGTGACGTTGCATCACACGAGTTGGCGGATCAAACAGTGGGACATATTCTATATAGTGACTATAGAGAATATTCATACCTTCACCTTCCATATCAAGGAGCTCAAATAATTCGGAATTAAAATGTATTTCTTCAAATTTTAAATCAGTTTTCTTAGTCCCGTGAACTGTTTCGTCTGCCGACGGGTCGGCTACATAAAGGGACGTCACTCTTGTGACACAACGCTACAACTCGACAACATTAGATTACTGCGTGTTTCGATCCAAGGGAGATAATCAGGATTCAGACACTTTCGAAGTTTCAACATTACTGCGCGGATCCCTTCAGTATTAAGTATTGTACCATGTTACTATTTTCGAGCATGGTATCTTAAAAGAGATATCTCAAACTAGCCCAGTAAACAGAACAGAATTAGCATTCGTTCCTAATTATAAAATCTTAAGTATGTTTCATAGCTCATGTCAAAGGGTCAAAGACATTTGTCTTCGCTTCCAGTATCCAATGATGACACGTGCAAAAAAAAATACTACAAAACGAAGACGAATGATCCTCCGGACATTCACTTTCAGGCTAACTTTGCTCTTTTCTCTTGTACTATTACAACTGACATAAGTGCAGTTTCTAGAAATCTTGAAACTCCTTAAACTTAGAAAGATGATATCTTGGTGTTTTCCAGTGTCCTTTTTTCGATCTTTTTTGCTCAGGTTCGAAATTCTGTAAACAAAATTACAAATCAATCGTTTGTTCTTAGTAACAATGGACAAAAAAATCCTCTTGTCATTAGCTTGCAATTATCGGACAATGGTGGGTGCCAAGATCAGGATCTCTCGTTGGACATTTTTAGATACGGTATGTCAGATATGCAAGTTCGGTATTTTTCTCCCATTTTGCTTCAAGACAGGTGAGCCATATTGAGTAGTTCCCCTTAGATACATAGACTGTCATTTTCTATGTTCTCTTCCTTGAATATTAGTCATGTCAGATATGCCAGCTTCCCTCTCATTTTGGTTTACGACAGATACGCTACATTCTCCTCTACCCGTATGAGCGCGGACACGCCATATTTAATATTCTGCTCAGAGGGAATGTCATTTTCTATTTTCTCTCTTTTGACTTTTTAGTCCTATCAGCTACACCAGTTTGACTTCCTCCTTATTTTGACGCTACATTCTCTCTTATCTCGTATGAGCGGACACGCCAGATTCAATATCCCGCCTAAGGTAAACAGAAAGTCATTTCCAATTTCTTGTCTTTCTTCCATGGACGACGGCTGAACATTAAATGTCGGATCTGACGCTTGCTATGTTATTTCGAAATTTCTCCCTCAGTTTGCTTCGTAACGGAGAGTACACCTTGAGTAATCTCCCCTTGAGTAGAAAGAATTTCATTAAACTTTTTATTCTCTTGACTCTTCAGCGATTTCACTTATGTCAGTTTAATATTTCTCTCTCAAATTCCTTGAGACAGAGGTCACATCGAGTTATCCCCCCCCCCCTTCCCCACCCTTAAGTAGACAGGCAGCCATTTTTGATTTTTCCCATTGAATTTTTAGTCATGTCAGATATGTTGGTTTGGTACTTCTTCAATTTTGCTCACGATAAACAGGCCACGTTAAAAAGTCCCCATTTGGCAGGCGCAATGTCATTTCTAATTTCCTCGCTTGAATTGTTACCCATGTTAGATATGTCAGTTTGGTATTTCGCCAAATACTCTAAAAGCATTGACTGATGGATTTGTAACTCAAGTATGCAAATTTATTTATTCAAGAACACTTGTTAGAATCGCCTTTATACTTCGCGCATGCACTTGTTCGAGCTAGAGGAACCATGGGAAAGAGGTTTTGTCTAACTAAGTAGGACAACTCACTGTGACGTATCTGTTGCAAAAGAGAGTGAGGAGAGAGCGAGGGGTTATCAAACAGAGGTATCTAACAGAGCTCATTATTCAATGGAAGAATCGAACTGATCTATCTGACATACCTAAACGTAACATGAACCGTTCGAAGCACTGAGAACTACTCGGTATGGGGTGTATTCACAGCGGGTCGTGGTAAGGAACAAGCAAGTGGTGGAAATGTAACATTATTTTTCGCAACCATATGCATATGTAATTGGAGTTTGCTGGGCATTCATTCTTGAGATATGGTGGTATTGACGAAAACAGACAAATGGACGTATGTACATTAAGACAACTCCCAAAGCTATTTCTAGCGGTAACCCATGAACAGAAGTGTGTTGGTTTAAGTGCATTGCGCCTTGGCCTTATGATTCTAGAAATATGGTTGTAACAAAGAATGGGTAACAAACTGACATAATTTGACCTTGTGACCCAACCAAAAAAGGTCAATCTCATTGATTTTCAATATGCTCCTGCTATATATGCATGTCTGGTGTAAATGTGGGGTTCATCAGTATAGTCATTCTTGATATATGGAATCAACGAGCATTTTTGCCGATGGGTAAAAATGAGGTTAGACCGATGTGGTGTATAATTCTCAAAGTAATAGGAGTGGGAAATTAAACGAGAGAAAATTGGAAATAATATATGGTATACCTAATATATGAGGGTATACTTAACTCAAATTGGTGTGTCTGTCTTTAGCGAATTGGAGAAGAATATCAAACTGGCGTATTTGACATGACTGAAAATTCAAGAGAGAGAAAATTGAACATGACATTCTATCTATCTAAGGGGAACAACTGAATATGACGTAGTTGTTGCGAAGCAAACTAGGAGAGAAAAGAAACAAAGTGATATCCATTTATATCTCTATAAAAATGAAGCGGGCCTTCTCTCTCGTCGACTGTCTGACAAAAGAGATGATTACAATTTCGACATCGTAAACTATCCCTTTCTGGACAGTAATATTCCAGTGGGGCCTGCATATGGCGTATATATATCACGCCTAGTAGCATTTGCTAGATCCTGTGTTAAATGTGACGATTTTAATCAACGTCACAAAACATTGTTGCAGAAACTTATAAAACAGGGCTACACCACCAAGCGCCTCCACTCAAAGTTTCTCAAATTTGGCGATACATATCGCATGCTGATAGCAAAATACGAGCGTAGCGTGCAAGATCTATGGCGTTACGTTTTGTAACTTAATTCTGCTTAACCCGGGGCTAGGGGCCGTATGAACCGATGTACTTCAAGATCCTCCATGGTCATTCATAATTCAGCCGTCGTCCATTAGAGAATATCCGCGTCCATAATCCAAAGACCTATCCCATATTCCATACACTCTTAAAACGCAAATGTTAGATTCAACATCTAAAGTGTTGGAGGAGGGAAAGCACTTAGAAAGTGCTGTATTCACCACTTTTAAGTGTTGTATCCACCACTTTTAAGTGTTGGATACAACAGCTTAAAATGTTGCATTTAACACTTATATGTGATAAATACAACACTTTCTAAATGCTTTCCCTCCTCCAACACTTTAGATGTTAAATCTAACATTAGCGTTTTAAGAGTGTATAACAGTATTAACACCAAATTCAAAAGACTAATCATAGTATACATAAACATAGGCTTGTTTCCTGCAAGAGAGAAGCGGTCAACAGTTTTCAATGATGCCGGCAAGACATCATGATGTTCCAAAAATATCAAATCCGTATCGCTGATCAGTATTCTTAATCCATAATATTCGTTGTAAAGTCGTCATCTAAGAATGATGTATCTCAGTCTCGCTTTGATTGTGACTGTTCATATGATTACCATGAGGATCTTGAAGTACATGGGTTCATACGGCCCCTAGCCCCGGGTTAAGCGGAATTAGACACAAGTTACGAAACATAACGCCATAGATCTTGCACGCTATGCTCGTATTTTGCTATCAGCATGCGATATGTATCGCCAAATTTGAGAAACTTTGAGTGGAGGCGCTTGGTGGTGTAGCCCTGTTTTATAAGTTTCTGCAACAATGTGTTGTGACGTTGATTATATACCAAGGACAATCGGGACAATCGTTTGCTGTTAGCTGTCGGTTATTCGTGTACTTGATAATCTGATATCCGTTATTTATGCACAGAAGCGGTTTCACTCTTTAGCTAAAATTAACCTTTTTGATATTTTTAAAGTCCATACAATTTGTTCTTGTCTCGGAGATGCTTCAGTGCTTGCCTTGTGCACCGTCTTGTTTTAATAAGAGCTCCGTGCAGTCTAAATAATTCGTAAATTTGTTTGTTGTGGAAATGGGTCAAAAGTGGGTTAACTCTACCTCTACATTTCTTTCCAATTTCTTTACAAAGCTACGCCCCTACGATAGTACCTTTGCCATACGTCAGTTATCTTGGGCACGAAAATGTTTTTTCGCACACTCTCCGCGCAAGGCTATTCTGGCATATGACAAGACGGGGAGCGGCCTAAAACAGACGAGATTTCCTTAAGTGTTTTGCTAATTATTACTGAATCAGTCAGCACTGTTGGGTCTAATTCATCGCCGCCTAGCTAAGCCTGTTTTGCAAACAGCAGTTATCGCAAAATACTTCACCTTGCTAAGAGCCAACGATTTTTTAGCAAATATATAACGCCGTTTTTAATCGAAATCTAAACGGCACATACATCTGCAGCGGGGTAAAATCAAATACTATTATATCGAGGATGTTTGATACAGAAGATTTTAAATGTAAGTTTGTGAGATGATGTTCTGATTTTGGGCTAATGGACATCTGGCAGTGATGAATAGACGAGACATGTAGATGAATGCTGCTTGGAGTTTGATTTCGCCCCCCGCTCTACCAACGGAAAATGTGGAAAACTCCATGATGGCCACTTTGATGACGTCACAGGGTATATCTGTACGGTACCTAAGAGCATTGCCATTGCCTACACTTTGCCAATTACAAGTGACAAAATAACCAAAATGAGGGAACATATGAGATGGTGCACTCACATGATGTTGTGTGTTCATAAAATACCGGGTAAATTGTTCTTGAAATCCCTCTAATACTCTAATTTATAAGATTATTAGGATTTCAGTCTTCAACATTCACATTATAACTTAATGACATTGATATACTGTGGGAATAAACGCTCTGGATGATTTGGTACAATTTTCTCGCTCATATATGAAATCATAATAACGTCCAGATAATAACCACAATTAAGTGAAGCGCGGATATAACATCTTATGAATTGTGTGTTGTCACCCGGCTTTCTCACGGGTCCGCGTTTAAAGATCTTTATTTATTTAAGTGTAAAACTTTCTGAAGTTTGTTTAATATCCGTGGTCAGAAATAGACCTAGTGAGACAAGTGGGATGAAGAGAGAGCAAGGGAAAACAGTTCATTCATTGACACAGATGCATCACTGATTTTGTGGTTTGTTTACTTGTTTGTGTTTATGTATTTATTTAAAACTGTCCAGTGGTGTATAGGTTACGCAAATGAATAAAATAAACAGTTTCAAATTAAAATTCAACAAATTTTCATTAACCATCCAGCATTAGGTTTACCATAATGATTTGCTGTGTGGAAACAAAAGGAAGTGTTCTAAAATTGAAATATTCAGAATATATTTCCCGGATGAAAGATTAATCTATACAAAACGATGCACGGATCTATGTACGCTGTACCATCATGGCGTCACGTAAGGAAAATGACTCGTGACAAAGCCGTAGTGATTTATCCTTGTTTCACAAACCAAAATCAGTTTTTAGCATCCCCTGGTCACAGCTAAGTTTTCTCAAGTCTACCAAGAACGACCACAAACAAAGAAATGTTTCAAAATTCTTTCATAGGTTTAATTTTAGAGCCAAGGACTCCGATCTAAATCGGTCTAAAGACCGTAAGCTAAAGCTTTTCCGTCTTTTCCTCAGCGGGTTGTCTCACGTTTTGTCCAGATGGCTAAAACGTCCGTACCTTGCTGCGGCGTTATAAACGCCAGCGGAGCAAGTCGCTAACAGTCTGTAGTCTGGATTGCGCGGAAACGTCGGCGACCATCTCTCCTCGACAGAGATTTTCTTTCTTTCTCCAGTGGACAAGAGGACAGTGATGAAAACTGGAAAGAACTGTTTGGTGATTTCGTGCCCATGACCATGCGTTTTCGAAGCGGGTTGATTGACTATCTGCCGATGTTGCGCCGACCATACAAACCGACAAAGCGGCAGGATAGCTAGCTCCCAGTGGCGCTTCTATGGTTTTAGGAAAAGATCTCCCGACTCTCTACTCGAAAACGTTGCAAAGGACCGTGTTTGGGCAAAGGATGTCGGACCATTTGATAGTCAAAACGTCGTCGAAATTCGTTTCGTAGTCAGGAAATTTGGAAGTCTCGAACCTGTGCCATGGCTCGGCAAGAAAAAGTCATCGATATGACCTTTTGAAGGTACCGGTAGTCGACCAAAGAATCTGCAACAATTGACACGCTTTTCAAGAAAATATCAGTTAAAAAGAAACAGAATAATCAAGCCGACATTGCATGTTATTAACGATGAAAGGTAAGCTTTTTACTGATTCTGCTATGAATACAAACTTTATTGCAGATACACTAACTGAAAAATTCCCGCTATCAGATTTTACGCCGATTCGAACGTAATCTCCTGGGAAACATTAACTACCAGACAAAGCAAATCGCTTTACGTCGTATCTGTAAATCAAATTACAAGTCTCAACCCCATTGTTCATCCGATTCTCAAAACGATCTGAACAATCAGCAAACGAATCCAATGTGTAGAATAAATATCCTTAGAAAGAAAACAACTGGCACAATTTGCAATGATGTTGATTGTGACTGTTCACTGATATGAAGACCATGCCGACCTTGTATTACATGGTGTTTACGGCCTCTAGACCATGGTTGTGCGGAATTACATCAATAAACTTCCTCCGATCGTAATGTCAGAGATATTTCGCGCTGCGCCTGTATTTATCTATTAACGTTTTGTCTCGAAGTACAATACTTAAATATATATTGGTGTTATCTGTCGAACGTGAGAAGTCTTTCGATTACAGACGCCGAAATTCTTTTGTGGCCGGAGGCTGAGTACTGAATGACGGATCTGACGCCTACTCAAAGAAATTGCAAAAAATACCAAATGGAGTATCATCCTAATCGGTAGGTGTGGATAATGAAGAGATTGGATATTTCTTTCAAAGAAATTAAGAAATTTCGGCCTGATCTGATATCACTTCGAAGGCCATGATTCTGACTGGAAACTATACGTTGCTTTGTTTAATTTCCCTTCTATTCATTCTGACAGTGAAAAACTTCATCGAGTTATTTTAATCTGCGCAAAGGAAGCAAACTCCTTGTGTTGAATCAACACAAACCTTAATGTGGAAGATTCATCAAAACATACACAAGTCTTACTCAACTGTGGCAAAGTAGTGCAAGTTGGTGTTCATTTCAACCCAATTTTGTTGATTCAAAGTAGGCTTTTTTTATTAATCCAAAGCACGTTTAGTGTTGATATTTATCAGGATGGTTGTGTACATGAAACACGGGTCTTGATGGTTATTCTTAAAATATGCTTGGGTATCCGTTCACGTCAAAACATAGATATATTCATTAAAATATATGTGCATGGTGAAATTCTTAAAATACCATTGGCGTCGGTTATAGAAAAAGTTGAGATGGATGACATCTATTTGTGTTTGGGTTGTTGACTTTGTTTACCCTGTGCCAAGCAGATTTTTTAAAGTCTAGCATATATATGCAAATACGTGATGAACTTAATTTGTAGTCCGGCGTAATTTTGTCGTTCTATATTCCTAGCTCCTTGTCACGATCTGAAAATTTTAGCCAGATATTTTTTGGGTAACCTTGGAAGTGTAAAAAAAGTGACTGGAGCTTGACTTCCATTTTCTATTTAAGGTAAACTGTTATAACACGTTGAAGACAAATGGTTGCTGCTCTGACATTTTCTACTCGCTTCATTGACATTAAAAGAACGTTTAAACTTGAAACCTAAATCAATACGTTGGGTTATGAAGTCAAATTACATCATTTTGAGATCAAATGTCTTATATATTATCAATGTACATGCGTTGATATCGATAATTTGCAATAAAATGCAGTTTCTTTTATACCATCCCCTATAAAACACATGTAACCAACCGGTTTTTTGACACATGAAAGGCGTTAGCGGATTGGCTGTTCAACTTTTCAAGATTACATGCGCATAAAGCACAGACTGTGAGCCTAACTGCCCCGGGGATGGGCGGGGACAAAATGGCCCCCTATCAAACTTTTGACAGGATCTCCGAACAAGGGAAACAGTAAAAGCTATTTCTATATGTTTCATATTAGGGTGAATCCAAAATAACCCTACAACGTTGTTAATAAGCCTGTTTGGTTTCATGCATTATATTCCAAAAACTAAAAATCAACTTCTGGGTCAACTGGTCAAGTGAAATGATCATGATAGAAAGGGTTTTTTTTTATATTCAAGGTTTTTCTTTTCAATACTTTGTCTCCAGAACAAACTCTCCTATTAGAGTGGCTGTGTTGGTTTGCTCATAACAGGCACATCCTCGCGAGCCAGTGTATCAATCGATACCTCTTCGAGGATTTTGAGATTACCTGGACTTGTGCAGATGATCATGCATGGCACACTTGCAGTTTATAAAACATGTGTAAGACACACACTGTTATTTCTTAAGCCAAATATTCCTTCTTTGGCTTATGGACGCGGATATTCTTTAATGGACGACGGTTGAATTATGAATGACGGACCAGACGCTTGTAATTCCTTTATTCTGCCTTTGAAATTCGTCTCAAACCCGGCATGCTGCTTGATATTATTTACGGGGCATACCTGTCCGACCATCGCAGGAGCAAGTTTATTGTGACCAGGAAATTAATGGAAAAGCTGTGGCGCGAATCTGTCAAAGGACGGTTTGCCAGGGTTAATATACATCAAACAAGACCGTTTTCTCAAAACTCGACCATTGTTTACCAGCACGTGCTGAAGCTATGTCGGAAAAACTGCGCATGCGCGAACGTGACTCCTTGCATTCTGATGGGAAATCTGGGTAAATTGAAAGTCAAAATACCCAATATGACACCTTCGGGCATATTACGAGGTCTAATACATTTTTTTCTGTTTATCATAAAGCGTCAAATAAAGAGCGATCGACCTGTATGGGGGCTTTCTCAATAGCGGGTGTTCGGCGACGTTTTTTGTCGGAAATTAGACAAATCTGCGGAAACAACAGCAGTAAACCTGCCGAAAATAAGGAAACGATTGCAGACAATCTTTACTGGTGGTTGCGAGACATGGCAATACAGCCTCTCCCCGCGGTGGTGTTCGATAGGTCCTCGACATTAGCATCTTCGGCTTAATTATGATAACGTGAGCTTAAACTTCATTGAGCTAAGTTTCGGCACACTCTCACGTCGTGAAGACAGGTTTTGCCGTCCGTGCGCCAGACTTCCTCGTTGCGGAGACACATGTGTCCAGGTGGGAAGCGCAGGAACCGGGCAGCGCCGGATAAGCAGAACTCCGAGTAGAGCCCAAATTTCAGTTGTTTTATCTTGACTTTCGCTGTATGTTCCCTCTTGACGTGACCTCTATTACAAGGGCAGGTATATAGAGGGAATAGCTGGGATGCCAAGTCGTGTGCCGTCACTGGGTCAGTTGTTTAACCAGTCCGCTGTGTCTAATCTATTTGCATTGTACACCAGTGTGTATTTTTAGGTCGCCTGTTAACAATAGAGTATAGATATACATACGCTAGAGATGACAGTCAGACCGAATGTCTTCACTTCATTTAACAAGGATGACTTTTTACGGTAGATCGCTCGATGAATTGACCACTGACAGCTGAAAAGGAAATTCGCTCCGGGATGGCATTTCAAGATCGTTTGCTTTACTTTGTTAGGGGTGGAAATCAAATATGTGGTTCAAATTATCTGGAAGATGGTTGTGTCACGAGGAAGCTTCCTTATGAAATCCCACAATGCAAGTAACGCGTGCAACAAAATTCTTCTTGCTCAGGAATGCAATCAGCACTGGAAGATGGGTTGTCATCGGTTGTGTCTTCCCCTTGCTAATCCAGTAAAGCAAGCGGCACCACCAGGAGTATACCGTACCCGTGTCTGCGCGTTTGTCAACAAGTTTGTATGAACAGTTCGCATACGTTATCGATAACTCTGCACATTGAATCGACTATTGTAATAGGTTTTTTTATACTGTTCGAATAACAGTGGAATCAGAAAATAAATTCAAAACAGAGGAAATCGAAGCAAACTATATGACTTATATTATGAGTTATAACTTTTAATTTGCCTAATCGGGTGACAATCGTAATTACATAGCTTGAATAACAAACCTGGTATATGGCAATACGAAGTGCACACGACGCGGGATGGTGTCACATGTGGGATTTGCCAGCAACGAGAAAAGCGTCGAAGCGCAGATTTCATAGCCGTGGTATTCATGTATTTCAAACCAAGGAAGTCCCTCGGGTGGATGTGTATCCCTTTTGGCGAACCCGAATCGTACATGGAACGATTCTCGACAACAGGTGTTGGTACGCTATATCATCGTAATGCAAATGTCTGCACGATTAACATGAATGTTTGACACTGTCAGAATGCCTCCTGATTGTTCAGCGACCCTACAACCTGAACTCTTTAATTCGTGTTCAGTCCAGAATGACGACCGAATGAATTCCCCTGAGTCGACTGAAATTTTATCCGCTTTGGCTCATGAACCGCCCTGTTGCAATCCCATTCAGGACACCTGAGCCTGCATACGACTTTATCAAACGACAAATACCTATAGTACCATGTTAACTGGTCGTCTGTCAATAACGTAGTGTTATCCGACTTGTGAGGCGATGATTTAATCTACGGGTCTGTACACATCCAGTTTCAAGCGACACATGGGTGTTAGCATCGTTATCAAAGCAGGCTGTATCAACCCACTACCATGGAGTATACTAATAAATGAGATTTTTTGCTTGAACTTCAAAGTTCAGCGTAGGTGAGGTATTTGGCTATCAAGGTGTGCTTAGATATACCCTATTAAGCAAACAGCTGTACGCGATTTGCCTGCAGTATTCCGACTGTCATTGTTCACGGGCCCCGTACTACATCAACTGGAGACGAGAGATTGGAGATGAAAAAAATACTCCAGATGTTTGACTAATTGTTGTTGGTAAGGCAGAAGAAATCAGGACTATCGCATTGAATCGAGAAACAGGGCGTCAAAAGGTAAGTGTACAATGTGTGTTATGTAAGGCGTGAACGGTTTTTTTTGTATTACCTTTATATCATATCGTGTTATATTGGACATATAATTAACCGTGATATCCACTAAGGATTCTGGCAGTTATGATATAGGTTAACGGAATTGAAATGACAGATAAGACGGATTCAACACGAATTAACTGAAAAAGTGTATGAGTGATCAACTGCGTCATTTGCTTATACATGTTTATGTACATGTGTAATATACAGTATGATCATTGCATTTATCGTGTTGGCTTCTCCTTTAGATTCCCTGGGATATTAAAGTAGCTTTCTTAACGTTGGACATCTTCAACGACCCCTTCGGGTGGAGGTTACGAGAACGATATGAGCCAATTAACGGACACCCCACTAACACAGTCTACCTCAATGACAGACACTTTTCGTCGTCACTCAGAAATGGATAACGTAAGTCCTATAATTCCGACTCGTCGCTGTATCATATTGAATACATAGGCCAACATTTGCATAATTTCGGCGTAATGCACTGTGGTTAAATTCGAAATAATGGCGAGATTACATCCTCTCCCTCCACCTCCCTCCCACTTCCTCTCTCCCACCCGCTTGCCATTCGTCCAATTCGTTGATTTGAACCCAAAAGAGCCCCATTGTACATTAAAACGGAAGGGACTTCATTATGTATGTAGGCACTCATTTACACTTCCGGATTCCAGTCCTAGAATTATGGACTATCATTTGTATCCGTGATTCTTAATTCAAAAAGAGAAAAGTAAGTCATCATGAATAAATCATCTGATCGATTACGAATGAATCAAATCAGTCGATCTAGTAATTGATTTACATGTAAAACCACATTCTCTTTGAGCATAAAAACGAACAATTTGTAACTGTATAATTTCGAATTGACCCGCATTATGAATTCAGTCCACTGAGCGTGTCTTATATGCTTTGAAGACAGCTGTGAATTTACTATCCGTATGCCTTTGTACTCGAGTTTAGAACTGTCTCAGGGGCTAAAAATTCACGAATCAAAGTGTGACTTCCTATGTGGAGAGGGAGTGAAAAGTAGAATAAGTCGCCTGTTTCACTTCCTACATCATTGTGTAATTGCGCTTTTACATATCCATTTTGACGTGGCCAAATGATGAAGCAATCGTCAAGGTATCTTCTCCTTACTGATTTTCTCAATTTTGAACCGAAATCGTCTGCTTTTATTTCTCCGAAAATATATCTTTAAGTAATTTCTTCTAGATATCCCGTGACACATATTTTTCACCCCACAGCTGTCAAAATCAATATAATACACCTATCACACCTTTATATCTTTGCTTCATATTTTTCTATTTTTTCGACAGTAATATGCTAAGATTTTGAGATGTGAAAAATAAATACTCGTGGTCATTTATTTGGTTTTTTTAATCACTAAAGCTAAGCTCGTTTTACATGGGCTTTATCAAGCTCGTGTGACAAAATAAGATAATATGACCACTCGTAGTGATAATATAATTGTCTCCTATCAAAGAAATATGAAGCTCGACAGCACATTTAGTTATTGTATGGAAAATATTTGAAAATAATTTTGAAGTGGTAGCAGTATTACGAGATATGCATAGAGCGAAGCAGTCTCCTGTCGTTACCGAGCCATAATTTTGGTTACTTATATGGGAAAACATATAGAGTGCGGACGTCAATGTCACTGACAATACATTCATGTACATTGACTTATCGTCATTGTCCAGTATTACCATGGAAAGAGATGATGGTGGGTTCGAATACCGCTGACAGCTGATTTCATACTGCGGTAAAATTAACAATAGATGAGAAGACGAATAGAAGAAGTGGACATGAACACAAAGTGACTTGTCACGATGTATTAACACTATATATCCGGTGTGATCTCATCCTCCAGTTTCATTTGTGAATAGTAAAACAAAGCATACATGTAAATTCTCTAATAATTATATTAGAGCGAGTACATTTCCCCAGATACTATCGACACCACCCAATTGATTGAAACCTGAAAGAGCACGGAATAAAACTTCGGGATTTGATCTAATGTATATGTATAGGCTTGCTCAGTTTTTGACTTGAATGTGATCGAATGTTTTAAGGAGATCGAAAGTATTAGAGAATTTACCGTAGAAGTGGTTTTTTATCCACACACCAATGAGCGTTTCATCCAGAGTAAAGCGCTTCAAAGAAACTTTATTTCAACTGATCATATATTAGATGTTGTCTAAACTGTATGTTCAAATGGTCTTATGGAAGTCCTTTGATGTTTAACTTAGATGTGTATTTTCCCCAAGGGCTATACTGACATTATTTTACCTTTTGAGCATCGTATGTAATGTTAATATTCCTTAGTCTGAGTTGAATTTGGGTAGCAAAAAAAATTAAATTGTAATGATTGACCATGGAGCTTAGATGATTTACCCATTCCGACTATTCATGTCGCACTATGTAAAGTCATGACAAATCATGACCTTTCTAAATGAACGATTGTGAAACCTAGATACCGATGCTACACGTATTTATATACATAGTCTAATATTGCATTAATTATTATGCTCATCAATATCGGTACATAAAAAATCGTGATCTCATAGCCAAAGAGCATGACAAAAGTGCTTTACTGTTAAGTTGGACTGTTAAATATGGGCTGGCGTTGAAGCAGATAGAAGCGATATTATCATACGGTGTACATTGAGATGGTGTTAGATATAAACAAGTGTCCTACATACACAAGAATAAACAAAAAGTTGAGCTAATATTAGATATATCACATATGAAATGCCTTGGGTGACTTGTAGGTTGATTCAATTGATTTATATCGTGTTATAGTATTAAGCTGAATGCCAAAAACATTTAAAACTTATTTTCTTATCTTATTGCAAATTCTTTTATTTTGTTTATTTTATATATAAAGTTTTTCACCTTGTACATACCACGAGGGGGGCTATGTTCTTCAAACGATCTTATTTAAGCATTTTTGCGTCACATCATCGATAAAGAGGAAGATTCCGGCGCAATGTTGGGAAAGAATAAAATTGGAAATGAAAAGAAATCAGCCTGAATATACGTTGTGATGTCTAGAAGATGTCAAGAAGATGACCACATACTAAAGAAGTGACTTGTAGCTTCTAGGTTCCATTGCTAAACCGAAAGCATTACTATATGCAACAAGTGCTCGTCAATAATCAACGAATTTGGAAAATATTTGAAGCGTCGTTTATTGGATGTCTTATTCAGAAAGTACTGTCGGTACCAATACGCTTGTATGCGTATATGAGAAACGATATGAATAAATACGAATACAACATATACGAATACAATATGAATACAACAGGTTCATGAACCTAGTGAAAATATCCCAGTTTTGTAACGGGTGAGACTACTACATCGACGCCATGTAACTCATACCTCAATCCACTCCGAGACACACCTCCTAGTAACTTCCAACAGGCCGGTCAGATTACGTAATCAATAAGTTCACCTGTAGTGGTCCATCTTTCATGAAAGGTCACGAGACAACAATAGTCTGCCTGGGTACAACAATGCGTTCAAATGAGAGGTTTTGGGTTATTGTAAAGCTCTGAACAATAGAAACTACATGAAATATCGATAAATCATGCGATTCAACCTTTCCTGTTGGTGAGTACGTTGTTTGCACATCGTTATGGTACCAGTGGTGGATATATCTTCTCCATAGCGATATCACAGCGGAACCAGAGCGAACGCACATCGATATAGTACCATACCGCTGTGCAGCAAATGTAGCAGACTCTTAATTTTCATTCTGCAAAGACCATATAATTTTTCACCCTGAAATTTATTTCACACTAGCTGCTTTAATAAATCCATATAATATTGCAACATGATGGAGAAAGACATATTATTGCACCTAATTATGGGAGTCGATTCCTGCCACATTTCATCAGCTAACCTTTACCTTGGTATCTCTGTTACATGATGTGATGATGTGAAACGATGGTACACTATAGTATTCATGGTACGATGTGATAGAACGAAGGTATTATGCTATACCATAGTACGATGTGAGGGCACGATGAAAAAATTATAAACGTACCATCATACAGCATGATATCAATGCATCATTCAATCGCCCCTTACCACTACATTGTACGGCAATGCTATACAATATTACCATCACATCGTCACATCGTGCTATTGTGTAAGTGATATTATATTATGATATTGTAAGTAATACGTTCTTACGATATGGCAGGAGTGAACCACCATACCTTATTGTATTGTGCTTATGAGTCTTTCTATCATACATCCTAATCCTCTCCAATACATGCGACTTTTTTTTCAAAAATACAAATGATGTCTGTGTCAAATATCCAGTCCTATTAAGTTTACACTTGAATGATTTCAAATATATGTATATATATATATAATTTCGTATTTTGTATAGAGCCTGAAAAATGTTGTTTGCTTAAGAGCCGCGTACAATGGCAAATTTCTCGAAAAAAAGAGTATGCTTCAGCGGTCTGTATGTTTGTGTTTGTAGTCAATCTCGTTTCTTTATTCTCCTGCACAGGTATTCGATTGTGAAACCGTACACCAGTGAACCACGCCTTCTAAGGTATACTATCTGAAGCCCGGATGCAGATCACACGGCCAAACATTACCAGCAGATACTTAACAAAGGTAACAATAACATCTGTATTGTAAAGATATAATATGTAGTATGCATACGGTAGATTTTTTATCCATTCGATTACTCCATTACCACATTCATTCACGTCAGTAATTTTGATGAAATTTCTGATGATTGAATGAATATAGCATCAATATGGTTCTGTAACTGCTACTGTCTTGGTGTTTTTTAGAGTTATTTTAGATATACCAGATAGAGAAAAAATGATTGGCCCAGTCTATATCTGTTGATGTAATTCAACATACACACAGCTCTATATCATAAACATCACACATACATGTACAAACGCCTAATATAACATTTTCCTCTCCTCTTCTTTCGACCAGCCTTTTTCTGTATACCGTGTCTGCTATAAACCACGTAAGGCTTGCACGTCTCTCGACTGCTTTGCCCACAGCTCCCGTTAATCTGTTTGTTTTCCGGACGGTCACAGGGCTCAATCGAATAATGTTAACAAAACGACAAATTTGAACAAATATACTCTTAAAATACTTTCGACGGAAAAAGGATTGTGAGGCCAAAATATATTTGAAGACGAAGCGCAGTGTCATAGTGTCCATACATATCCACAAGAACTGATTAATGAATTAGCTTAAGTGGCCTCAAATACCATACCGTGGAGCAGATGATAGTCTCGTAGAGAATGAGAACCAATATACTTTCAAAAGATATACAATAGCGTAAATATCCATAATATATAAATACTCATGAATTATTATGTGGCAGAGTGCCTCTAAAGAGATATTAAGTTTGTTAATGTTACTGAATACTGTTAAAATAGTACTTAAGTCAAATTGTCCAATATCAATAGTTAACTAATTTTTTTTTGCAGTGTGTAGAACAAACTGAACTCAACAAAATGACTACCATTTGTCCCGGATATCGATAATATATCACAACTGAAATAACTTTGTAATTATCGCCAGATAAAACGAAGTAGTTGTGATCGTTTTGTAGAGTTCAGTTTGTTATAGACGATGCAAAAATTTATGTAGAGTTAACTATTGATTTTTGACAAGCTCCAAAGTAGACGACAAATTAAAATGGACAGACTTTTGTTCCCAGGATCCTGACGTCTCAACGGGATATAATGAGAGACATATGACGTTCATCGTACTGTCTCTTCATAAAAAAAAAGAGAGATTCCAGTTGAAAAAGTACTATTTATATATAAACCCTAATAATACCTTAAAGACCCCGGTGTTCTTACAAGATCAGATTAGTATCAGACCTAGGGGCACCGTGCTAATTAAATAACTGTCGACTTTCTGCGTGGTTGCACGGCCTTATTTTGACAGAAAACAGGTCAGTCATGTGGAAACATCGGTCATTTTTATGTCAGGGTCCAACCTGAGACGCCCGAATGAACACTGAAATGGCATACTGATCAATAGTGGATTATTTCCAGAAACTCCAGAATTTTCAGAAATCTGTCGGTTAATTGGAAACAAGATTGACAGTTCAGCTAGATTGTTAAAAAAGGCTAGGATTCAGACATTTTCCAAGTTCTTTTCCGTAATTCTTGGTTTGTGACTGCCAAAACTTCAACCATATTTGCCTAAGACTTCCTAAATTTATGAGATCACTAAATGTCTTTTGGAGGAATTAAGCAGCTCTATTTTACCGCAGCTTATTTTAAGGCATATTGCAGTCAGTAATAAACGAACAGATCGATACAATGTTTCATTGTTACCATAGAAACAGCTAAAGGTAAATTAAACACAAATTAACACAGTTTTGTTTTGGAAATCAGAAGCTCATACGCACATAGCTGTATGAAATCAAATATCAGTCTATTTAGTAAGTTTGGCAAACTCTCTTCGGCGGGTAACATCAATGTTTTTTAGATGATCGTTGGCTTCAGGGTTACATAATAATTGTCAAAATAAGCAGAGATGAATGTCAAGACATTTGAGGATATTACTCCTGCCTGGAGATTGGCATTCGGATAAAACCTGAATTAGACAGCTAATCATCGACATCCTATTTAATACCACGGTAGCAAATTAAATTGAGTATACCCGTAAGAAACATGTGTTATGCATGCCTTGGGCCAAAGTTAGCTACCAGGAAAATCAGGCGGATACTTCAAATGTTTTTTGTTAAATTATTGGTTGGATTGGGAAAGGAAGCTTAGTTTCCACCACTAATGTAGAAAAGTGAACTATACTTCTCCGCACAGAACAGAGAGCTATACTTATCTAATATTTCAAGACATTTTCACTGGAATAACAATGAAATACTTTCCCGCTACCATTCCAAAATTCGAATAGAATGAGATGCAACCATTTTGTTGCACACTCAGAATAATTCCAAGGCATTGAGCCTCGTGGTTCTCAAATAACAGTGCCGGGAATTAATGCATTAGAGCAAAACCGCTGGAGAGGTGTTCCAGATGAAAATACCTATTTCTTTCTAAGAAGATCGACGATACCAGTACAGGCATAGGTTATCTAGTGGAACAGGCATAGGTTATCTAGTGGAACAGTCATAGGTTATCTAATGGAACAGTCATAGGTTATCTAGTGGAACAGTTAGTAGATACCAGTACAGGCATAGGTTATCTAGTGGAACAGTCATAGGTTATCTAGTGGAACAGTCATAGGTTATCTAGTGGAACAGGCATAGGTTATCTAGTGGAACAGTCATAGGTTATCTAGTGGAACAGGCATAGGTTATCTAGTGGAACAGGCATAGGTTATCTAGTGGAACAGTCATAGGTTATCTAGTGGAACAGGCATAGGTTATCTAGTGGAACAGTTAGTAATTTGTGTGAATCTTATTGTGGATATTGTCGATCTTCATGTGTTGACAGAGTGAAATAGGTGTTTTCACCTGAAAGTCAGCGATTTCCAACGAATACACCGCTTCACGGCCCTGTTATTCCATCTTCCTATTTACCCTGTGTTAAAAGATCGACCGGTACACTGGCTCTTGAGGATATATTATAAGAAAATCGTAAGACTCAATATCTTGCCATTGTTCTAATCATAAGGCATATACAACAAAATGTACTTGATGTCAATCGTACACTCCAATCTTGGCGCTCCAATCGCACCTCGCTGTTACAGAATCCTCGCTATAACATAATATTTCCTTTCAACCAACATCGGTGTGACCTTCCCAGCAACATATTATCTCAAATCTTTATGATTTCATCTTTTGTTGAAAGGATTGGATTGGAATGGGAACTATTTTCTACCACTAGTCTTCTAACATGGGATCACTTCATTCCGCTACAGATAATTTCGTGGAGATGTGATGATCTGCGTGAACGAAACTACACGTCAACGATAATACGAGAAGTGGGGAGTATTTTGAACCGACTTGAAGAGGTGGGTGGCTTTTTAACGCTTCCTTACCGATTAATAACTTGACAATTAAAAAGCGACACGAGTAGACTGGGGCAATTAATTCAGGACAGGAATAATATTGGAAAGATAGCATATGTAAAGTTGTAAGACATTTCGAGCGAGATCTTTGACCTAGATATTTTGACAGAATGGAACGTGCTTTTTTCTCCATTGATACCGGTCCCTAAGTTATGTTGATGAATCACTTTAACTGGCATTCCATTGTGTTGTTGTTTAGTTTAATTGCTCGGTCATGCTTAAAGCAGTATTCTAAAACCGGCTTACAGTCAATAATATACAATAGAAATACTTGAACAAATGGCTTGTGCACAAAACTCTCACTCCCTCATTTTAGCTGCAGGCTGCAGCAATCAACACAGAAAAGAAGAATTACGCGTAATTTGAATCGTTATACATGTACATGTACACTTCATTCGGGAAAGAACTCCAAATCTCGTAAGTAGTCACATGTTGACAGTCTGAATTTTCGTACAAAATGCAACTGGAAAAAGTTGGCAGAATAAATTGTCGAAAGGAGTAGTTTAGTTTACATGTGAGGCTGTTGCGTTTGCAAAGAGTGAAAGTAATTTGTTTAACATCTTTGTGTTTCATACAGAAATATACCCAAGTTTTACATTGTAAATAAAGGTTCAGAATCAAAGGTGACGTAAGCAGCGTCGACAGAGGTATGAAATTGAACTTTCGTCTGTTTTTGTTCTTCTTTTTTGTTTGTTTGTTTGTTTTTGGTTTTTACCCCTCGGCCAACTTTGGCCTAGGGGTATTGTCGTCATCATGTACGGCTGTCCGTACGTCCGTCCGTCCGTACGTCCGTCCGTCCGTTACCGCGATATCTACAGAACCGTTTCATGCATGGCAACCAAACTTATTACATCTATTTATCTTCACGTAAATCAGAAGCCTATCGAAAATGAGTCATCTCGGACAATATTTTGCAGAGTTATGCCCCTTTTTACAAATAAAAATCCATTTATGATTTGTTATTGTGATAATTTCAGAACCGTTCCATATACAACATCCTAACGTGATACAGTTGTTTCTCTTGACCTGAACTAGATGCCTATCGAAAATGAGTCGTGTCAGAAAGTATTTTGCAGAGTTATGCCCCTTGTCTAATAAAATCCACTAATTCCTATGTTAAGTTTGCATATAATTTCTATATCATGTTTGTATACTATCACATTTATTTATTGATTAGATGACTGATTTATTGATTTATTCTCTTACACAATGCGAAGAATGCCTGCAAATCTGTTTTGAAAATGACACTAGATGCCTATCGAAAATGAGTCGTGGCAGAGTTATGCCCCTTGTCTAACAAAATCCACTAATTCCTATGTTAAGTTTGCATATTATTTCTATATCATGTTAGTATACTATCACATTTATTTATTGATTGGATGACTGATTTATTCTCTTAGACAATGCAAAGAATGCTTGCAAATCTGTTTTGAAAATGACATACATGTGCCATTTAGTATACATGTACTGTATTTATCTAGCCATGTGTACTGTTGTTTTGGTGAGACATCGATACAGCTCTTTCAATTTATTCCAGAAACAAATTAATTTAAGGGGAGGAAAACTTTTTTTTTTTCAAAGAAAGTACACTTACAATACCAGAGGTAAATATTTCTTCCCACAAGCCAATCAATTGGTAGAGACACCCTTACATTATAATAGCTGGGGTTCAGAGCCGAGGGGTTTCGATAGCGTAGCTTCATGTTTTTATTATTATATGTTCAAATTATGACACGTTGAACCAAGACTAATCTAATGATTTAAATGCCACATATTTCATCGCATTTTGGTTCAAATTGTCATTTGCTTATGTATTACGCTATTAAATGGATTAACAATGCATAGATATCAAAGACTATATACTTACAATATCTGGTCTCAGTACATGTACATTGTGTCTTGATAATATTCCGAGCAGAAGTTGTCCAACATACAGACTCACTCCGATATTTAATAGTTTGGATATGTACACATGTTTATGAAAAGAAAGCTTCAAATATATAATCCTAGGCTGTATCTGAATAGCTTATCAAATGCTGCTATCTACGACCTTGTCTATCGCCGATATATGAAAAATATATTTTATTTATGCAGTTTTCTGCGCAAAAACTCAATTCAGTCATGGATGTGTGGTCTCGGGAACAAACATGGGTTGAAGGGGCCCTAACAAAAATACGTCATAAATATACTATCAGCTGAGTATCGTGTCTACGTGAAAGTGAGATCAAGACTTTCATGTAGCTGGTACATGTGTTACTTGATTGAAGTGAGACTATCTCTTACACATGCGCAAACGTAATGTAATGTCTGCAACACTCGACATACAGGGATCTCACACCACAACAGCCCATTTAAAATTCACTCCCAATTTCTCAGCGATATTCGGTAAAATGAAGATCGCTTCGTTGATTTCCGCTCAGCAGTCCGGAATGTTTGAATTCCTCACGACATCTTACCTCACCACACAATACAGAGTAACTATTTCCGTCTACCGGTCATACGTTCAGAAGTCATCCAATATCTTTTATTACCAGTTTCAGTGAACAGTATATATATTTCATCATGCCATTCCAACATGTATTTCTTACTATATGGTCAGTGGATTGCGTATAAACATAAACGGCAACGTTGTCAGCGGTTCACATAAATTTGCATAAACTACAAAGAGTAACATGTAACAACATTATCATGGTTATAATTATGAATGAATAATACATCATGCTGCAATACAGATACCGACGTCACAATGACGTTTGAGAGTAACCTAAGGGAGACAGTTTATCAGCCGTCTAACTATTGCTGAAATATCCAACTTGTTTTAATATATTCTTGTCTAGGTCAGTTCGAAGGTACCAAGAATGGATTCATTGAGTTATGCACGTATGCGAGAACAATTTATCAGCAGTTACATTTTGAAATTTTCCGATGGTCAAGATCGAGAGCAATTTTCGTATGGGCCCTACTTGACATTGGCTGATATCCATTTTTCTAAATATTTTATGACGTACATGAAAATATAAAAAAATATCAATCTTTATTCAATTTTTCACTACAGGCCAACAATTTATTAGGTTCTTACAATTATATAAGAGTATCACATTATGTGCCGTTTGTATTCTGACATTTTCATTGGACTGTATGCGGCATGCTTGATAAAGACATCCTCTATTCAAATATTCCAGTGACTAAGTCATTGTAGTTATGAATGCGCATTTTGACCGAACGGAAATTGAACAGGCTATCATTGTTTAAATTCCAGGATTCTTGTTAGATGCAGCCAATTACGGAGTTAACGGTCTAGTTCAACCACAGATGCATACATATCGTGTTTGTAACACAATTGCTCTCATACAGTTTAATCTTCTGAATAAGTACACCTAAACTAACAAGTAATCGGTTAAAATAACTGGTCAGTTATCGTGTATTTTTGTTCTAATTTGTCATTTCTACTTTTGTCTATGCAGATGTCTCGACGGCGGCGACATCAAAAGATATTCGACCAATTCGAGTGAGCCAACCAAAAAGCTCTTACCATCGATGTTCCATTCAAGATATAATGATTGGCAGAAACTCGCGTTAATGCAAGACGGTAAGATGATATAGCGACAGCTAAATTGGATATAAATTTATTAAGATTGATAAAATGTTAGCTATTCATTCCGCACATATTTTTACGATATCTTCGTGGTGAAGCCATTGTGACAATACAATACAAATTAGTATAATACTGAATTCAATTTAAACAATAATACTGTTCAAATGGGAATTTGATTTGGGGAATAATACCTCCATTTGAACCCCTTAGATGTGCTATTCCGTGTTGGACGCCTCTACGTTCATGAGATCCGTTGTTAGTTTTTTCCCCCGTTAGTGATAAGCACGTCCTTGTCCATGACATTCGTTCGTCGTTTGCGATCGGCTTAACATAATTCATTCATAAAGGACAGCGAAAGTCTTAATAGTTCTTGATATTTTGTTAATTTCAATTAATACATTTCGAGGAGGTGTTTTCATTAACTCGGAAATTCAGAGGTCTTGCTTTGTCAACAGCCGGGAAATTTTGTGCAAACAGCGACAAAGCTGTATAAAAGGTCATAGCTGGTTGAGCTATATATTCCACATCGAGTGCCACACTCTCCACACATATATATTGCAGTGTAAAGCAAAATTTTGCCGCAGCCCTTTCGGTAAACATTTAATTCTCCCGAATCAGCTCGTCAAACGATATACATGTAACTTAGTCCATTTAGTACTTTGGAGTTACTGAACGTAGACTGTAGGCCTAATCGGACTTGACTTCCGGCGAATATTCATTGTTTGGCCATTATATCTGACAAGGCCAGAAATTGTTTGTGATGTATTTTAAAATGTTTCTTTAATATTTAACTCTCAAATATATCAAAATCTGGGCCAGTTTGATTGTCAAGCCTCCGATGGTTCCAGTTATTTCCCCGCAAATATGGTGGGGGGTAATTGTTGGACCATTCAATATTCACCAGGAGGGAGAAACCGTGATATGTGTCGGAATAATACAATAATGGCTATAACAGATATAATTCACTGTCCAGAAATGGGTCGATTTACTGTCCAGACTGAACTATTTCCTAAACCTGGGATACAGTATCTGTTCCATTGAATCCCAGTCTAAACATAGTTGTCTTAAGGGTTGAAATTAAATAATTTGAGTGAGTGAGTGAGTGAATAGGGTTTAACGTCGCTTTCAACATTTTTTCAGCTATATCACGACGGGGAAGGGAAGGGAGGGGAGGGGGAGAGGCAGGGGAACCTACTTGTAACAGAGCAGATCTAATGCTGCCATTTTATAGTGCTGTCCCACTGAAATATCATGCCGTAGGCAGACATGACACCCCACTCAGTCACATTATACTGACACCGAGCGAACCAGTCCTTGTTCTATCCTCTTAATGCTGAGCGTAAGCGAGGGAGCAACAAGTTCCATTTTTCAAGTCTTAGGTATGACCCGGCCTGGGATCGAACCCAGTACCTACCGCTTACGAGGCCGACGCTCTAACCATTAGACTACCGCAGTGCGGTTTAAATAATTTGATAACAGTTTGCCTTTCAATATGTTACATGCCTAACAGATAATACGATCAATGATCAATAGCTGATCAATGATGATTTACGATCAGAAAGCAGTAACCCAATGTCTCACCATATATGCTTATGGCGGAGCCTCTTTAACAGCCTCCCGAGAGATATGCATGCATCAGCGGCTTAACAATCACCATGCGTCTGTAATCAGGGGAGGTCACTCTCGTCTACATGTCGAATGCATTCAGAACATGAGACAGTGTGTCCTCCCTTGAATATGATCGTTCTATCGCCAGGCCCATGCACCTCAAGGATTCGATCAACTGGTCACTAGTTACAAGCATGTGTACTGAATACCAAGCAACTCCTTATGGACACAACGTACTCACCTGGACAATCTAAATCGAAGAAGTGATATCTGTATATATGTCAGCTCGTCCCCGTGATCCAGTTCAAGGCACGTAGAAAATGTAAACGGAAGAAGATGTATATAGAGGAGAAGCAGAGTATTGTCTCGCCGTGGATATTTGAGTGCCGTTCTTCGGGTAGATTCGCTGTCTTCACAAGGTCTTGTCGCCTGTGAGACAGTGCGTCCTCCCTCAGAACGAGTAGTCGATAACGTCCAAATCCATGGAATCTTCAACTCTCAGAACACGTGTTTGCTAATTACGTAAAACAATACTGAACACTGAAGTCGAACGTATTTTTCGAATTACCTAAAATGTGAAGAGCACTGCCCTTGGAACTCGTGTTTGCTGTTTAACCAACATATTTCGGAACTCAGAGCACTCGTTTTCCCAACCAGAAAACGTGTTTGTTCATATAGCAATATATTACTGCATTCAGAACACATGTTTTTCGATTAAGTGAAAACTTACTGCTCTCAGAACACGTTTCTGGATTACTGAACCACCACTACACTAAGGACACGAACACGTGCTCTTTGAACACGTGCTTGTTGAATACGTAAAACATTGGACACAAATCAAGTGATCATAAGTTTGACGCTTGATTTCATACATGAAACTTAATGTAAGAAATATACATAAATTTTATAATTAACTAGCATTAAATTGATCCAAAAGCCGGTGTAAATGAAAAGTAGTCTACAGAGAAATTTACTCTGCTTGCTATATTTTATTTCAACTAGAACTTGTTCCTTAACCCTACCTGGCCTTGGAGAGAGGAGCGGGGGGGCACTTTCCGGTGTTGGTTGTATTTTGCTTCTATCTCCGGAATGACAAACAATTGAGAGCTGAAACTCCGTGACTTTTTAGATTATCATATTGGGGTCATTTTGAGCCTATGTGCATGACCCCTCGAGCAGAAGATCATGGGTAAATTCAACATGGCAGCCATGTTGGGTACCAGAAAAATGATGTTTTCGGTATAGTTCTTCTAAATATTTGCTTTTCTGTACGGAAAAGTGAGTAAACCCTATTTTATTTCATATTAGATTATTATTTACTAATTTATCATGCAGTTTTTGCGAAGAAAAAAACGAAATAAACAATTCGAAAATTCTGACAGAAAAGTTGTCCAAAAAAGCTCTTTTTGAAAATGACGTCACAGTGACGTCATCATGGCGGCCATCTTGGTTTCAGCCCTCCAGCCTTAGCCATAGCGAAAATATATAGCGGGGGGGGGCTCTTTTCGCCCCCCCCCACCCCCAGGCTGCGGTAGAGCGCAGGCCGGATAGGGCTAAAGCACATGAATTGGCAATAGTAGTCTCTCCTATGCACTGGAAGTCGGTCTAAATTAGGATTCCTTTCACACCGACTGAGGCGTAATATTATACATGAATAGATTTTGACGATATGATAGCCGAGCGAAAATTCGTGGGGTGTCAGGTGAAAGTTTGGCTCAACGTAGGAACAGGAAAAACGTGTTCGCAATGCAAGTATTTATTCAGTTCGCATACCATCCGTTCGCCATGATAGTCAGCGGTCCAACGGGCTTTGGGAAAACATCATGGGTTATGCAATTTTGGTAGCATTCGGAAATCAATCCCTATTCTGCACGTCTAGTGTGGTCTGGTAATAATCAACGGCAATCTGCCTATCAAAATTAGCCTCTAAAAATATAACATAATATATTTATCAGAGGCGTATGTATTCAAACTTCATCTGTATTCTATTTAACGTAGTATTTATTTCCTCGTGATAAGGCGTCTCGCGATATCACCCTCAATTTTATGTCACTACTTCAATAATCATATTGATAGACAAATCCTTACATTGATAATTCAAGACTCCCGAAATATAATTAATATAGGATCTGCTGCAAGTTGTAATGCCAGCCATTTTCCAGGATATGACCTTGAATACCTCTAACACCAAAGCTTCGCCCTACATCTGTTCCTGGATTTAAACCTCCTTACAACAGAAGAGAACTCACTGGCAACAAATTTACTACTATTTGAAGAAGTCGCATGACAGCAACTTCTATCGCCTTATTCAGATGCATTTCATAATCGGAAGACTGTATACTAGCGTAAATTTCATATGAACATCTTCCAGTTCAAGGTTGAGATATAATACACACTCATCGTTCTACAGTCGCTCAAGTCAAGAATCCAACGAAATTGAAAAGATTGATATGCCAGATTTGTCTTAACAGAGGCAGTTGCCAAAGGAACATCGTACATGTGTAACAGAAAATATTCTTCAGACGACGAGAGTTAAGATCATGAAGAAATTGACTTTTCTAGAGAGACGGCTCAGCCTACTGATATATAACATACAATACATTCTTTATAACATACATACGCTGCAAAACGACTACATTGGCAGTGAAATTTGGAGATTCGCAAGCAGAAAAATTCGATGAGCGGATTATCGAGCTAGTAAGATTAATTAGTTAAATGAGAAAAACAGCTTCGTTAATAAAGTGCCACCTAATACTGAATTACCTCAGGAATAAAATACATCAGGAAAATTCTCCAGCCTTGGGGAGTAAGATCATACTGTTTAAACAAAATGTCTTTAACGGTTTCACAGATTCGCTCGTATTCGCGCAGTGGCGGCGTCAGAGCCTTTATGTTTGTCTGTGGAAATGCTTCTACATCATTCAGTAAATATCCGTCATTCATCTGAGTTCAAGCTAGATTTGCATTCGGCATTTTCTTGTCAAATCAAATCCGACGATATGTATGTAGTCAGTGAGTTCACTCAAATTTTATACCTAATGAGCAATTTTTCATTCTCCGTTTAAATTCGGCATCGAATCGTTCATTCTGGGCCACCGTAAACCAATTCTTCCAGTCACCGCTAATACCTGCAACAAAATATTAACAGTAATTTAATTACAGGGAATGTAGCAATGGAAGGTTATATATTGCAATATCCAACAGAAGTTATATCTTAATGAACTCTTTTATCTTACAATATCCGCTACACGCTGTATCTTACAATATATCTTAGAAGAATTTGCCTTACGATATCCAATAAGCGTCGATATCTTACAATATTCAACAGACGCTTGCATCTTACCATATTGAACAGGCTCTTGTATCTTGCAATATGCAGTTTACGCTTGTTCTCAGGTAATTCATTTGCAGGATGTTTATATATAGCAATAGAAGCATATACCTTACAATATTCAATACACGCTGCATCTAACTGTTCAATACACGCTGTATCTTGCAATATCTAATATAAGTTGTATCTTACAATATTCAATACACGCTGTATCTTATAATATTCAATACATGCTGTATCTTACAATATTCAATACACGCTGTATCTTACATTATTCAGTAGAAAAAAATGTCTTACAATATCCAATAAGCGTCGGTATCTTACAATATTCAATAGACGCTTATACCCTACAATATTAAATAGACGATTGTATCTTACAATATTCAACAGACGCCTGTATCTTGCAATATTCTATAGCCGATTCTGACATACAGCATTCAATAGACGCTTGAACCTTACAATTGTCAATAGTCGATTGTATGTTACAGTATTCAAAGGACGCTTGTATCTTACAATATTCAATAGAAGCTGCTATCTTACCAAATTCAATAGGCACTTGGATCTTACACTATTCACTGAACGCTTGTGTCTTACACTATTCAATCAATGCTATTATTATATTTATTAGAGTGTCTCCCTTTATAAATTGTAATGAGATGAAACTGCATATTCCCCAGTCACGTGCATGGGTGTATAATGCCCGCTGAAACTGCATATTCCACCTCCATGGAATATACACCAAAGGGAGATCATTACAACAGAGGTCGCCCCGATCTCTCGCTCGCGCTGCAAACAGCCGATCACTGGGCAGTTCGTCGAGCTGAGATTAGCTGCAGAATACAGCAGAAATAAATTTTTCTCCCATCTCCTGGTAAGTAGAATCGTACCGAAGAACATTATTGGAGTAACTAACAAGCGTCATCGAACAACTATGCGTGCGTTGCGAGATTTACACGATATTAGTGAAGCAGCTCCGACTCAGGCGATTGCCTACTGAAAACAACCAACTCAGAAGGATTGAGCTCTTGCAAAATAAAACATACAAAACTATTTTGCTCGAGGGATCGATTAACACAGATATAGTAATGAAATTATTGCCTTGTTGTGAGGGGAATATGCAGTTTTGTTGCCCCTCGGTTGTACATATTGCCCTCGCCTGCGGCTTGGGTAATATGCACATCTTCGGGGCAACAAAACCGCATATTCCCCTCAAAACAAGTCAATATTTTCCTAGTATCTTACAATTAGTAATGTAAGCTTGCTCTGGTAATTCAGTTGAAACAAGTGTACATATAGCAATGCTTTTATCTTACAATGTTCAATAGACGCTTGTATCTTACAATGTTCAATAGACGCTTGTATCTTACAATATTCAATAGACGCTTGTATCTTACAATATTCAATGGACACATGTATCTTAAAATATTCAACAGACGCTTGTCTTACAATAGTCGATTGTATCTTACAGTATTTAAAGGACGCTTGTATCGCTTGTGCAACCCCTGCAGGAAAAGACTATCTCAAACGACTTTGTCTGCGCGAGTACCGCCACTGGGACAAGTTGTGTGAGGGTAATTTTGTTTTTGCAAATTAAGATAAGAAACATGGCAGTGTGACTAACGTGATTTTCATCAGAAATCACCAGAAATTTTCATCAAAAATAGGTCAACTCAGAACTTGCTGGTAACAGTCCCCTAATGTACCTTCATGCAAAAAAAAATCAAGGTTCTGATGTCAACGGTTCTCTTTATTTTGCCGACGAAAGGATTCGGATGGACACACTCACTGACTACCGGACAATTTGCAGATGATAGCCTACTTCATAAGAATAAATTATCATCGGAAGCTTTATATACTACATACACAGTAAGGACAGAATGCCAGCAACATAAGTATTTCATCCAGTGTATTGTTCATCGCGGAACAGCAGCTTGTCCGATTCACGATGTTTTTATGTTCTTGAACTTTGATTACTTCCGGTCTTTCGAGTTGGTGATATATTTTAAACTAACTAGAAAAATGACTCTTCAGTGTGAGAAATTCGTTAGAATTCTCAAAGATATTTATATTCTCGACGAAATAACAGCCCTTATACCCACATGGTAGCCTGGCATAATTTATAGTATTCAATAAGCGCATGTATCTTACAATATGCAATAGAAGCTTATATATCTTACAATATTCTTTATATACGACAGTATTTGTATATATGATAATCAAAAATTCTTGGACTTGTTTTAATACCTAAAATGAATGTTATAATATTGGATTAATTCAGTACAAGAAGGTCAGATGGGAGGAATTGCGGCAAATTAGAAATTGCGTCAACAGCACCAACAATCGAAGACGAAAACAATCATTCATTTTTCGGCACTACATAAAATGAAAGCTCATGTAAAACACGGACAGAGCATTTCCCATGAATACATGTGTAGTGCATAAATTGATATACGGGAGGAGAATGTCTTCCTTATTTGTAACTATCGACAAATACATGTAGTTTCATGTAAAGTCAGATCTCAATTCTCAGTTAAACTTTATTGGCCAACACTATTGACATGGCGGGATGCTGTTATTGTAACTGTTATAGTTTCACTCATGAAACGGTAGCAATATCTCAAAATTAATCTACAAGATCAGAAAGTATATGTTTTCTTGCGAGTCTCCTTACTGTATATCTGACAATCTCAGTAAATTGCGATGGCAGAACAATGCATCTGGAGATAACATCTCAACTTGATATGTAAACTTTGAGTGGTCTTCTTAGAAGTGGGCAGTCTGCGAATCGTCCGGCAGTTAGCAGTGCCTTGCTAACGCTACCAAAACCTTTTAAACTTTGCAGCTATCCTACAAGATCGCTATACCCAAATTTCGTGAAATCGAACAAGGCGTTAGAAAAAACATCGTGCCAGAAAGCTTTATAATGTTCCTGAATACAGCGCCACCTAGTGATCGAATGAAAACATGTAATTACAACCAGATCCATTTCCCAGACCTAAGGAGATAGCAAAAAGAGTTTATCGGAAAAATTTCGAATGGTTTCAGAGATGTGGAGGTTTTGAATACCGATGGCGGCAGTTGTCATATTTTAGAATGCAGCGTCCAGTGGATCGCAAAAGGAAAGGCAAACTCGTGTGAAACACGAACAGCGCATATCCCGGAATACACATGTAAATTGGAGCAATATGCAAGAGGTAGGACAAATTGACGTCTGGCGACGAAAAAGCAACCATAAGAGTCTACAGGAAAGCATCCCTCGGCACCTAACACTCAGACCCGAGAAAACGGTGGATTCTCGGACGTAGCCTTAGTATCTCAGCCGCGCTTTTATTGCAACTGTTCATGTGTAGACTATGAAGTAGCCACACGGCCCCTAGCACCGGCTTAAGCGAAATTAGGTACGCTAGCTCGGAAACCTTGATGACAGATCAGCTCAAACAACTCATCTGATGTTAATGGATGAACATCGTGGACGTCTGATGGAGTGTGATGATACTAAATAAATAATTTAGTATGCACAGGGTTATAGATCTTCTCACTTGCGGCAAACCCACTACCTGGCGTGGCAAACGTTTTTTTACGGTGGAGTCTGAACTCAAATTAGAGGAAGAATTTCAATGCTTATCATTTATGCATGCATTATGTACATACTTCAGTATCCAGGTACATCTTATTAGACTACAGTGATGATTTAAATGTGTGCATATAGGCCATCACTAGAGACTCGAAGTAGTAACCCGTGAAACAGTATATATTGAAGGGCTTTATTAACACAAGAACTTACTAGGCCCTGTCAAATGAGGTATGCAAGTAAACTAACTACTTCACATTTCATACCATGTGCAATAGTCAGTGGTATACATGTGACAATGTACCTATACAAGGAATTGCCAGCGATCTTCTCGATGCAGTAAGCTTGGATGTTGAGTCAACACAATTCATAAACTATGTGCATGTTCTGCTAATACATACAATGCAACCAAGACCACATAATTATACAATTCAATCAAATGTCAACAATTATCTGAAATGTCACATTTGTATATTTAGCTTGAAATTTCAGTATCAAACTAAGATCGCAAAGTAAATAAATTTCCGCTCCTGTCATATCCTACTCATGTTCAGCGACCGAGAATACACCACTATGCAACTTTCCAAATATGTCAAAAAGTCCGCTTTCAAGTCGTCAAAATTGTGCCCTTATAGTCACACTAACATCTATTCAATGACGGTCTGTCTTACAAGATCAATGTACCCAAATTTCTTAAAAATAGAACCGTCGGAAGAAGATCGTGTCAGAAAGGTTTTTAATGTTCATGTTCACCGCCATTTATTGACGAAATAAAAATACGGAAACATAACCAGGGAAAGTCCCCAAATCTAGCTAGATACATGCAGCAAACAAAGGTTATATAAAACATTTTCGTGTCACAGATGTGGACGATTAAAATGGCGACGGCGACGGCAACGTATACAGAGGCGGCGGAGTTGTTTCTCCATCATACATTTGTGGAGATTATCTCATAAGGGCGTTTGGAGCACATTTACGTCCCCAGTAGTTAGATGCAAGTTGGAGGCTTCTTCAATGGACCTTCGAAATAATGGCAAAAAGTAATAAATACCGGTGTGATAGGACTTTAGAAATGCTTACCTTTTCTGTACATTCTGCTATATTCCTCATTGGTAAAGAACTGTTTCATCATCTCTGAAGTGAGTCCATATTTCCCGCTCTTCATCTTGTTGAATGACGTGGCATCAGCAATGGCCGAGAAAAGTTCACTATTCTCCAACAATTCCAAGAACAACGCGATTTTCCTGATCGTATCTACTGGTTTCTAAATACATGAAATATAAATTGTAGAAGAACATGAAAATTTCTTTGGACGATAGGTACCGGTAGTCTAATCTACGATTTATCATGCGGAATTATATATTTTCTTTATTCATAAATGCGGGAAGCCTACCTGTTCATTGGAATGCTATCAAGGGCAAGTCTTTCGTATTTGGCTCCTGTCGGTCATGCGTTCACTTTATCCAAAATGTAAGTAGAGACTCTCTTTTGTTGTCTTTATTTGCAAATTACAAGCGTCTAGTCTGTCATTCACAATTCAGCCATCGTCCATTAAAGAATATCCGCGTCCATAATCCAAAGACCTATTCCATATTCCATAGAACAGTATTAGCACCAAATTTAAAAAGACAATCATAGTATACATAAACACAGGCTAGTTTCCTGCAAGAGAGAAGCGATCAACAGTTTTCAATGATGCCGACAAGACATCATGATGTTCCAAAAATATAAAATCCGTATCTCTGATCAGTATTCCTAATCCATAATAATCGTTGTAAAGTCGTCATCTAGAGAATGATGTGTCTCAGACACGCTTTGATTGCGTCTGTTCATATGAACACCATGAGGAGCTTGAAGTACATGGGTTCATACGGCCCCTAGCCCCGGGTTAAGCGGAATTAGACAAAAGTTACGAAACGTAACGCCATAGATCTTGCACGCCACGCTCGTATTTTGCTATCAGCATGCGATACGTATCGCCAAATTTGAGAAACTTTGAGTGGAGGCGCTTGGTGGTATAGCCCTGTTTTATAAGTTTCTGCAACAATGTTTTGTGACGTTTGATTAAAATCAACACAGCATCTACCAAATGCTACTAGGCGAGATATGTATACGCCATATGCAGGTCCCACTGGAATATTACTGTCCAGAAAGGGATAGTTTACGATGTCGAAATTGTAATCATCTCTTTTGTCATAAAGTCGACGAGAGAGAAAGCGAGAAAAAAGAGAAGAATAGGCCTATCAAGTCATCTAATGGAATTGATTAACTATGCTACCGTTAGATAGAAGAAACGTCTAACTGTGAGGCCCGGTGCTCCTTTCCCTCAACAGTCACAATCAAAAAGACTTGTACAGAGGGCAAGCTTCGGGACGAAATATCACCAGCAGAATCTCGTCATATACAGATAATAATTAAACTCAACAAGTATAGGTGGTGGAAAAGATGCCGGAGTACTGACAAGAAGTCATATGACCTCGCAGATAAATTTAACTACTGTATATTTCTAAAAACATCACAATAATCAAAAATGATCTCGGTGATGATTTGTATCCGTCACGCTTTTATTGTTGCTGTTCATGTAGACATCTGGAATGACATTACCACGCGGTCCCAAACACCAGCTTGAGCGATATTAGATACATATATCCATGAGCAATGATGTAATAGTCTTATCAACTCATCCGAATGAACTATGCGACCGTTGGATAGAGGAAACGCCCCAAACGGGGAAAATATTAGTGGAGTGCAAGTGCTTATTCAGTACACTGTGGGCCCCGACCATGTGCTTCATTCCTCACCATGTTGACCGCAGTCAAAACCTACATTCACAAAGACTTGCACAGAGGGCAATCCTCTCGGACCAAACGTCCACCAGCAGAATCTCACCAAATACAGATAGCAATATATTACCTGATAGCAGGCGTCAATTCCGACATTCCACACTCAGCCATCGTTTATTAAGAGTTTCCACGTCATTAATCGAAATACCTATTTCGTATGACGTTTTGCACCAATTCCAAATGTGTACGAAATAAGAATAATAAAGCGCAAGATTTTTATACAGGAGAGAATCCAACTGAATTTCCAGGTCGTTTCCAGAGTGTGTATCTCAGTTACGCTGTATCGTAACTGTTGATTTGCACACCGTCATATTCAAACGGCCCCTAGCCGCGTGTAAGGCGTATTCAGACACAAGTTACGCATTGCGTAACATACAATGCGTGAAATGGTCAAGTTCCAATTCCGGAAACCCGCCGGAGACCTTTCCAAAAGGCTTCCGGTGAGTTGTGTGTCTAATAGGATTCCGGTGGGTTTCCGGAATTGAAAACATAACCAGTTCACGCAGTGAAGAAAAAAGATACTTCGCTTTTATTCATTGTCGTAATCGTTGTATGTGTGATTATGACCCCCACCGTATCCTAACATTTACTCGCACTGCATACAAGAAGATTGTATCTGTGATGTCCTCCGTGTTAATGGGAAAAATATGAAACCATTTCATACACATATCGTCTCGTGGATGGTTATATGTATGTCCAATCATGTCATTAAAATCCCCGGACAAGACATTGGATTATTCCAGAATATGCATCAGCTTAGATCTCCCTGATATTAAACGTTCTCCTCGTTGCTGGCGTTGTAAATGTGCTTAACAAATAAATAAGCTACAGTGAATAATATATATACCTGTTTTAGATCCTCAAAACTGACTGACAGGTATGGAATTTCAGGATGAGCTCTGAAAAACTCCTCGTATTTTAACTCAAAATCGAACCAGCTTCCAGACTCCACTGCAATGAACAAAAACATACTCATCGGATTCGGGGGGTCGATCTACTTTCAACGGCAACACTGCGATTGTACAGTTCCAAGGAAGCCCAAAAATAGGTTCGTGAGTTGCACGTAAATTCAGTAATTCCAATTGCTACCGTACGGGCGTGAGTTTTGCTTCGGTAGCTAAATATAGTTAATTTGTGTGAATCACAGGTTTATTTGGACCCCCAGAATGGACCTGCACAGCAACCGAATGTACAATATTTCTCCACCTGGACACTTCCCCTCCAGACATTTCCCTACCCCTATATAATTTGATGTATCGTTTTTTCACTGATATGGAAATGGTTCTTGCTGACATTTCTTTATGAAATCGTGAACTTATAACATTTTTACATTATAATTTTCTTTACTATAATATTACCGAACCAGCAAAATAGCACGATGGAACATGGATATATATACATTTAGAACCAGTGTAACAGAAAACTCATAATATTTAATGTTGATATTTAAAAACAGAAAATGAACATGAATAATTTTTTTCAATATAAATTCAAAAAACTTCGAAACATACATAAAGGTAATATTTTATTCATTATTCTGATATTTATCATTTAAATTTCGAAACAAACGACCATTGAGAAACAAACTAAACTAGAGCCGATAGGCTTTTATATGCGTCTACCGCTAAGGGTGCATAAGTGCCGTAAACTGCTCATGACTGTGAACATCACTATTGTCGGGTTCGCATAAAGCCTATTATCCAGTCTACCTAAGGCGGACGACTGACTAACAATGCTGACACAGTAAACAATTTTGTAAACCGATAATATCAATGTACCAAAAGTGACAAACTTCAGAAATACATTTACAAGTCTTTTGTCAACATATTGATACTGCATCCAAGGGACATAGCTGACTTTTGGGCTATTTCGATGCGATTTGTTTCTTTTGGGACATCTTTTTAAAGTGAATAAGGAAAAACAAAGAAACATAATTGACGAAAAAATAGCTATAGATAATTTACTGAGAGCCATCAAATGGATTACGGCGATCACTGAGCAAAATATAGGAATAAATATAGGTGGTTTTCATTTAAAAAATCTGAGAAATATAGAAATAGTTTCCTTCGGCTAATATGATTCCTAGGAACGCGTGACAGTCGGGACAATCACTCTTGCTAACCAGTGTGAAATATGAGACACACGCGAGCTAACACGTCCGCCCCATGAATTACCCGGATCAACCTTCCTGTCAAAAAGGAGTGTTTCAGATAGAATTCTCATGAACAACGGTGTACTACGTTATAGGCAAACTATGTTTTGTTCTGTGAATGAATATGAAAGTACATGGTCATATTGTTGATGACCAAACTTCTATTGGTACTAAAACATTTGGCATTACATGTCTGGAGTTTTCTGTCCTTGTGCCATCACGTTTTCCTTTGGATTAAGACAGTGGCTTGCAAGTACAGATCAACAATGTATCGTCACCAGTGATTGTTGAATAAATTATCGTCAATATTTTCCGTTGAACATAAATGTTAAAACAGTGGCTTGATATCAAAGGCTAGGAATATATTTTCGACCGTCGTTTTCAACAATGACCAAAGTTTTCCTTTGGACTAAACAATTGAGAGGACAAGATCGAAAATTAACTTTGGCTAGAAAGAACAGACCAGAAAATTCATTGCCGACTGACTACAATGACCAACGTTCTCTTGACACGAAAACAATAAATTGAGAGAACAGGCCATTGTAAATGAGCCATCAAACATTCCTTTCAGAACAAGTCACTAAGACATGGTCATTAAATAATTTGGGAACAGGGTGCATACCAAATTCATCTTGTTGAAAATATCCCGTCTCTTGTCAACAATGGCTAATTTTGTCTTAACACTACACTCAAGAAAACAGCCTACAAGGGTATATTGTTCATGCAAGATCAAAGATTTCCGTCAGACTAAGACTGGCTTGAGAATAACGGTCAGAACATTATTGTCAAAAACAACCAAAGGTTTTCATCACACTAAAACACTATTTAACGGACAGTCCATCAACAATTATATTGGGAGGAAGGGGCAGTATTCAGTCTATAAGTCATGGACCGTAATATTTTTGGGAATAGGTGGGAAAAGTATCTCGATGAAAATCTCCCAATAGTGATATTTAAGGGCATTTGATTAGTGCAGCGGATTCTTCTGTCTGACATTGAGCTGGATCGATTTGAGGTTACACTCCGGAAGAGTGAACCAGCCAGAGCCTACACATCTTTCAACTGGGTCACCTAATATCTGACCAGACTTCAGGAATTTCAAACCTGTCTTTATCAAACCGCCGTGAAAGATGGGACCCGATTCATATCTGGATATTCTCTTAACGTAAAATGAAAAATTCGGGAGAATACTTGAAGAGTAAAGTAAGATGGGGTAGTATTGATGACAAATCTTGAACGAATTGAGTTGAACTTTATATCTGAAAATAACTGATAATAAATCTAGAATAGTGAGGAGAAATCTAGAACAATTGGTCACAATGAGATAATTTACGTAAACGCCCAACGGGCACTCCTTGTTCAGACCAAACACTGGGTTCAGACTGACATAAATAGTGGAAAGTATTTACTGATTAAAACGAATTATATATTTTCTGAAAGCCATTCATTCGGGCAATCAGAATTTAGTGACAGTTGCGTTCTGATTACTACAACTGAATTATTTGAACTAAAATGGCGCGGTCCATTGTGGTAATTTGGATGTTCATTGCGGTGATTTAGGGGTCCGGTGTGGATCCTTTGTTCTAATGTTGGGGTCCGTTGTGGTAATTAGTATGACCGTGTGATCGTAGCATATGTGCTTAGCTATTTTTGGGAGAGAGTAAATGTTCGGAGTTATACGAAGTTGAAATTGTGAAGCTTGATAGATAAAGGTTAGTGCCTTTAAATACAACAGAAATTCAGGACGGCAGATGGATTACAGGGGTAGGGTTTTACCTGTGGAAATTGGAAAAAGATTTTTTTTAGAAAACAACCTGTAATTTCTCTTTGGTTGGATTGATTTTCATTTTTTACAGATAGGAATTGTGGGTTTATCCTTCCTTAAGACCCTCTGTCTTAAAAAGATGTAAGATGTCACCCTTTGTGTTCCGTGTTGGTGTGTTGTGGGTACGTTACGCTAATTTGGGGCCCGTTGTGGTAATTTGGGGCCCGTTGAGGTATGATGTCGGTCCGGCGTTGTGCTAATTTCGGGATCCGTTGTGGGTCCGTTGTGGTGAATTGAGGGTCCGTTTATACTTTATACTTTATAGTCTTGATCAGTCCAATCATTTTCTACGTATTTCTGACCATAAAGCTACGTACACATGTATACGATTATCCGATGACGACAATGCGGCAACGACAATACGGCAACGGGGGAAAAATCGATCATAGGAAAATGAATTGGTCCGTACACATGAATGCGTAACGATTACGACAGTGCGATAAGACTATCCGGCAATGCGATACGATTATCCGTCTATTATTTGAATCGGTTCTGGAGCGATTTTTTGCCGTTGTCGGACATAAGTCGTGTGGTGTTATGACGTCACAGCAGCAACACACGCGCTTTTTAGGGCTTGTAAAGTCGTCGTCGTCCATTGCGGTAAGAAATGTTCTCATGTCGCCTCCGCTTTTATACTTATAGGCGTATTCATGTGTACACCAAAAACGTATTACCGTTGTCGTTGCCGTTGTCGTATTGTCGTTGCCGCATTGTCGTTATCTGAAAATCGTATACATGTGTATGTAGCTTTACCTGTTTTTGAAATCTCCGACAAATAGATTTTTGGATTTGTTCACCACCACAATCTGCATTTCCTATTTCTTGCCTCCTTCACGTCAATCTTACTCAGTATCCATTTCTTGTTGGCAACTTGTCCACTAACCATAACATCAATAGTTACGCTATGTGAAGGATCGAGAATCTGGGAATACTCCCTCTTTTCTGATAGCAGTAGAATATCGTTGCAAATAGGACTCTAAACCCAATCTGTTTTCCTATTTCAATGCCCACAACTGATGATGATGGCCGCCTTCCTAAATCTGTTAGTTACGATGTGGATCTTAATGAAGACAACACACAGCCGTTTACGTGATCTATCACAGGGAAATGGTGACATTCGTTTTCTATTTACGCCCCAGCTACGTCACGCGATCACAAATGGCGCTGGCACATTAATTTCTCGTGTGACTATATACTAAATATATACGGGAAGTCATTCAGATTATATTTAGCTGCAACGCAAAAATACCTTCGTGGTTGCAATGCAGGTGCATTCTGGGTCTTTCATGGTTGCCATGCAGGTGCATTCTGGGTTTTCCCCACTAAACATCTGACTCATACAAAATATTTATATCTAGTTACAGTGCTAAACATAACTTTTGTATTGACATATCCCCACAAGGAGAAGAGCTCCCCTTATATCGCAAGACATCGATCGACCATGTGATTTACATAACATCAATGTAGACTAATTACGTCACGTCACAAAATATTTATTACGCAACATGACCTACTTATCAAGTATGACTTACTCAGCCGTTATTACGCATGGTGACCTAGTTATGACGTAACATGTTATCACCGAATGATTACGTAACGTGATCTACTTTTCCACATTCTATGGATGACATAACATCACTTACTTATTATGCAACGTGAAATAATCAATACGTCATCCGATCTAATTATGACGTCACCAAACACTGTCCTAGACCCCCACCCCATCCTCCAACCCATTACTGACATAACCTAGTCTATCTAATGATATGTCGCTAGAAAAGCCATAATCACCTGTTCCACGTGGTGCAGACACAATTGTTGTGGGTGATTTTCGAGCTAAACGTGTTTTCTGTAAGGTTAATTTACCGAGTTCGTCACACCAAGAAGAATAACAGAATGTGGAAGTAGTAGTCCAACTGATATATGAAGACCGCAATCTTAGGTAAGCTAATGTTCATTCCGACATGTAACCGGTCGCCGTTCACTTACCTTGTCCTCTCATGGCTAGCTCAAAGAACCCGGAAAAAGAACCTTTGTAGCCAAATACATTCTCCAAGTTGATGATGTGGTTATACAGTGAGACCATGACATCCTTAGGACTACGGTACACGTGGATTATCTTGTATTTCCCGTTCAACATAGCCACAGGGAGGAACTCCGGTGGCACATGCGTATTGATCACTCTTTGGGACTTGTTTGTCAAACCGTTGAAATGAAACATCTCCAGGAATTCGTCCTCTTTTTCCCCTTTAATATAATCTGACGACCCGTCCTTCAGCATTCTCACAATTTCCCAAATCAAATGTGTACCTGGGGATGATATGGTTAATAATGATGATATTCAGATTGGAACCGAAGGTAGAAATGAAACAAAACCAAGCGTATTTCAACATCTACGAGGACAGTAAAGACAAAGATAAGCAGTCTATCTATACTCGTTGTGAATTTGCTAATTGAGCCATAATTATTGGCAGACAACTTTATTCTAACATTTTCATGCGTGTCCCATTGACCGTATTCTTCCATTGACAGAGTAGTTTACCTCTTAAACAATCGGAGTAATATCCTCTGATGTGCTTTCAGTCATTCTTCATTTTGTACGAAATTGGAAGCGTGTATTTGCGTGTGAGAAATATGTGTATGTAGCTTAGACTGATTACAACACATATAAGGGAAGTGGGAAGAGGTCAGATGCACAACTATTTGATAAGAACACAAGATTTGTATTGGCCCAGACCCATGCTCACAAACCTGCCCGAAACATTTTCAACCGAATGCAATCATGCCTATCAGTTGGAGGAATACAATTCGTCGCGAGGTCAAATTGCATTTTAACCTGGAGCTATACCACGGAGGCCAGGTTTTCGGTACTGAGGCGAGAACTGTTAGGCATAATCCCAAACCAATAGGCTTCTACTTTGTCATGAGTTTGAGGTACTGACATTTGATAGCAAAATGGATTTCTATGTTTTCATTATAGCATTAACAAAATAAATTTTTCTTCTTCAGATTTTAGGTCTGAAAGTAAGTGAATTTGGCTTTGCCTTTCCTTGTATGCCCTTTGGTTAAATTGGCGCGATATGCAAGAGGTAGGGAAAAATGACGACGCCTAGCGAATAAAAAGCAACCATATGACTCTTCAGGAAACCTTCCCTCAGTACCTCGCATTCTGACCCGAGAATACGGTGGCTTCTCGGACGTAGCCATAGTACGTCAGCCGCGCTTTATTGCAGCTGTTCATGTGAAGACAATACAGTATCCACACGGCCCCTAGCACCGGCTTAAGCTATCTCGAGAGCTGTGATAACAGATCAGCTCAAACAAATAACTCATCTGATGTTAATAGATGAGCATCGACGACGTCTGATGGAGTAAACGCCTTAACATGGGGTAATCTTGGTAAATGCAAGAATATCCAGAAAAACTAACCTGTAATGCCCGACGTCGTACGGCTTAAATTTTCCACCAAAACAATAACCTACATATATTTCTCGAATGACACGTACAGAGGGCGGGCCTCGGGGACTAACAGTCCACCAGCAGAATCTTGCCATATACAGGCAATAAATTGGTGCGATATAAGGTTGGCCATCGTATGTCCAATGAGTATGGTATAATCAAGATTTAGCATCCGTGACTGTTTTAGAATTGTTTTTTGTATCAAAATCAAAACCTTGAAAATTAAATTAAATATCGCACAGACAATAACAGTATGCAATCGGCCAGATCTACATGAACATTATTAGACTTCTTGTTTGCCATGAGTTTGAGGTATAGTTGAAATTTGATCATTATTCACACTCCTGAACAGGAGCTATTACCAGAACATCAGAATTTTTATTTTTCCTCAAACTTTCTGGCCCTTGATCTTCGACAGTTTGATCTCGGAACAGAAAGGGGTTTGCATTGCCACATGGGCATGGAACAGGAGAGTGTCCATGTTTTGCAGGCTTTATGACAAATATATGTAGGTTTACTATTTTGGTAGGAAATTTAATCCGTACGACGTCGGGCATTAAAGGTTAGCTTCTCTGGTATACTTGTATATACCAGGTTACCGTATGTATGGGCGCTTACACCATCAGACATCCATGGTGCTCATCCTTTAACATCAGATGAGTTGTTTGAGCTGATTTGTCATCACAGCTCCCGAGCTAGCGTAGCCGGTGCTAGGGGCTACATCAGAGAATCCACCATATTCTCGGGTCTGAATGTTAGGTGCCGAGGAATGGTTTCCTGTAGAGTGATATGGTTTCAGTCGCCAGACGTTGTCAATTTTTCCCACCTCTTGCATATCGCATTAATCTGTGTTCACTTGACCTATGACTTTTGACCTAAAATTGATTCTGCTTTGCATCATGCAAAGTCATCTTAAGAGCCATTAAACCCTTGAAAGCTATTCAGTGTGGTTTCCAAGGCTGATAGGAAGAGGACATTTTGATTAGCCAATTCCCGATTTGACAAGAGGCCTTTCCAAACCGTTTAACGATGTCGGAGAGAGACTTCTGAATGACAAGGGACAGGTTCATTGTTGCATTCGCAAACTAGCCCGTCATGACAATAAGAATGCCATCACTACAGATTTAGAACAATTGCAACACGGCGATCTGATATGCGTTCAGCCACGAAATTACAGTCGAAATATGATCGCCTGGAAATTTGTACAGTTAGTCATTGCATGCATTGCATCACACACTGCGGAAATTCCATTCGAGAACTGTATTCATCCAGAGAACCAAGAAAATATCAATAATACAAACTCATTAGCTGTGAAATCAATAACAGATAGATTATTAGAATAATATCAATAGATTTGATAGATTTTCGGAGATATTTTGTTCATGCAATATAGGTTCTTACAGGACAGAAGAAGGTTTGTATTGGCGGAGTCATCCCTTCGCTGAGAGCGTATTTAGGATTTCCAAATTGCGGGCACTATAAAAAGCTAAGACGAAATTCGTTCGGCTGACATCCGCTGTTCGAAGTTTGGTGCATTATGGACAAGGTATACTCTCAATTTATCGCCAATTTTATAAACTGGAACTGAAGATATCACACAGACACGAACAGTTAACAGACGGATTGATATAATCGTGATCGGAATTATAGACCACGTCTATCGACGGGCGTATTAACGCAGTGAGCGACATGTTCCACATTACAATGTACCTGCTCGAGAATATGTTGTTAGGAGTATATCGTCTTCTTTAGCTTGTATGTCTCGGATCTCGGCGTAACATTTTTCCAACCCTGTGAGCGGTGGCACCATGACGTCACCGATCTTGAACAAGGATATAGTGTTACCGTCCGGGTCTGTAAATATAACTTTCTCGGCCATTGTGAGAGAGACTCGAAGATGGAGAGCTGGTGTAATGTTTGAGTCTGGAAGGAACATGCACAAATAATGAAATGACTTTATTTGATTGAAGTGAACGTTTCTTGGTTCAGCTTCATCGAATGCTTGAGAGTTTTATAGTTACCTACTTTGACTCTCAGAAGGTCATGGTCCTTACTTTCTATGGTTTCGATTGAATTGGATATCCCAGCAAACTAAGGTATATCTTGATCTGCTCTAATTTCCGGCTTTATTTCTTACACCTACGGGATCGGCGTATTCGCATGACAATTGCAGTCCGTCGGTCTGTCTGTCCAAGTCGTATCTCGAAAATCATTGCAAATAAGTTTATGAAACTGACTGGTTAAAATTGTTCACTCTAATCGTGCCTTTCACGTCTCACTTGCCATTTAGTGTTTTATGTTAATTATTCTTTTCGTTGTATTAATCATATATAGGCCTTCTAAAACGAGATCTTCAAGTATGCATAAATTAGCCTTACTTTATACTGGTTTACATACTCTTAATACCATGTAGCCTATCAAGAACCCCATAATAAAGCTCTGAACAGTTGTATATCTGCCAATGCTTTAGCTTAATTTGTAAATACATAATTATTTGCATGACTGCCCATTGGTTCGTTCTAGAAGTCAACGTCATTTACATGTTCTTCATCACGGCATTGCCAGTGATATTCATATGGACGTATGACCAGAACGTAATAATGGTCGTGCAGTTTTGCTTCTTTATATGAACCTTCACAGTGGCAGTCAGCACCCACATTTTAAAACCAGTGACAAGTTATTAGTCCAAGTTCTCCTGATAGCTGATTTACGCGCTTGGTGAGAAAGTACATTTCACCAAACATTATCAATGAAGGGAAGACTGATGACAGACCGAACACTTATAAATGTGAATGGGAATTATGAAATGGATAAGAGTAACGGAGTGCAGATGCGCATACCAACTGTATTAGTCCAGTCAATCTGTAGTTTGACCTAGAAAAAATTGCAACAGAATTGCGGTTTGCTGCATCTATTCCCCCAAACCATCCCGAACAACATATAAAAAATGTAGATGAATACAAGCGAGGGAAAATTTTTAATTTGCATAAATCCAAGATGGCCGTTCTGCGCAATATTTTCGGTCAATTTTACACAGTATACACTCTACCTTGGACAGAGTTGCTCAAATTAAGCACTACAAATTAAAACAACTGATTGTAGATATTTTGACCAAGCAAATAGCCAAGATGGCTGCCATTTTCAAGATGGCCGCTGTTCAGAAAGTCGGATACCATCTCCAGCATATTGATCCAACGGTAACGGTGGTTCTTCAAGGAATGAAGGTAATGTTGATTCTTCAAATAATGGAGATAACGGTGGCTCTTCATGTATGAAAGTAACGATGATCCTTTAAAGAATGGAGGTAATGGTGGTCTTGCATGCAAGAGGTAACGGTGGTCCTTCAGGTATGAGATAACGGTGGGCTTTCGGAAAGTTAGGTAACAGAGATCCTTAAAGGAATAGTTGTAATGGTGGACTTTCAGGTGTGAAGGTAATGGTGGTCCTTCCGATATGGAGGTATTCCGCCCGGTGGTTCTTCAAAGAATGAAAAAAAAAACGTGGTCATTTTGTTATGGAGGTAACAGTGATGCTTCAAACAATGGAGGTACTCGTGGTCCTTCAGTTATGAGGTTACGGTGGTCTTTCAGATATGAGGTAATGATGGTCCATTAGGTATGAGGTAACGGTGGTCCTTCATGTATGAGGAAAGGGTAGTCTTTCGGGAATGGAGATATCGGTGGTCCCTCAGGTATGGAGGTAACAGCGATCTACCAGGTATGGAGGTAACGGTGGACCATCAGGTATGGAGGTGACGGTGGGCCATCAGGTATGGAGGTAATGGCGATCTACCAGGTATGGAGATAACAATGGACCATCAGCTATGGAGGTAACGGCGATCTACAAGGTATGGAGGTAACGGTTGACCATCAGGTATGGAGGTAACGGTGGACCATCATCTATGGAGGTAACGGCGATCGACCAGTTATGGCGGTAACGGTGGACCATCAGCTATGGAGGTAACGGCGATCTATCAGGTATGGAGGTAACGGTGAACCATCAGATATCGAGGTAACGGTGAACGGCGATCTACCAGGTATGGAGGTAACGGTGGACTATCGGGTATGGAGGTAACGGTGGACCATCAGATATGGAGGTAACGGCGATCTACAAGGTATAGGAGTAACGGTGGACCATCAGGTATGGAGTTAACGGTGCACCATCAGGTATGGAGGTAACGATGGACCACCAGATATAGAGGTAACAGTATTCTACAAATACAAGTGTCTAGTCCGTCGTTCAATATTCATCCGTCGTTCATTAAAAAATTTCCGCGTCCATAATCCAAAGACCTAATTCATATAAAAGCATTAGCATCAAGTTTACAGAATGAATCATGGTATACATAAAACTAGGCTAGTTTCCTGCAAGAGAGAAGAATGGAGGTAACAGTGGACCTTAATGTATGGAGGTAACGACGGTCTATCAGGTATAGGGATAACGGAGATCCTTTAACGAATGGAGATAACGGTTGGCGTGTAATGGTGGTCCTTCAGGTATGGCGGAAACGGTGATCCTATAGATATGGAGGTAACGCGGGACCTTCAGTTATGAAGGTAAGGGCGACCATCCAATGAATGGGAGCAACGTTGGGCCTTCAGGTGTGAAGGTTGCGCTGCTCCTTCAAGGAATATAAGCAACTGCGGCCCTTCATGGAATGAAGGTAACGGTGGACCTTCAGTTATGGAGTTCACTTATGTCTTTCAATTATCGAGATAATAAAGGTGGTCCTTTCAGGAATGGAAGTAGTGGTGGAAATTGTCGTAATGGTGGACCTCCAAACGGTGGTCCTTCAGTTATGTGGATAAAAATGGTCGTTCAAGAATGGAGGTAATGGTGGACGTATGAAAGTAACGGTGGTCCTTCCATTATGGAGGTAATGGTGGATCTTCAGTTATGGAGATTGCGGTGGTCCTTCAGGTAATGGAGGTAACGTTTGAACTCCAGGTATATAAGTAGACCCCCAGGAATGGAAGTAACAGTGGTCCTTCAATTATGGAGGTAACGGTGGCCCTTCAGTTATGGAGGTAATGATGGATCTTCAGTTATGTGGATAACAATGGTCATTCAAGTAATGGAGGTAACGTTGAACTACAGGTATACAAGTAACGGCGATCCTTGGGGTACGGAAGCAAGGGTAGACCTCCAGGAATAGAGGTACTGGTAGCGGTGATCCTTCGAGCAATATAGGAAACGGTGCTCCTTCAAGGAGTGGAGGTAACGGTAGACATAATTCATGTATGCAGGTAATGGTGGTCCTCCAGTAATGAAGGTAAGGAACATCCTTGAACAGAGGGAGTTAACGGTGGTCAGTCAGGTATGAAGGTAAAGGTGAACCTTCCATGCATGGATGTAAGGTGGACATGTATAGAGGTAAAGATGTTTCTTCAAGGAATGCAGAAAACTGTGCTCCTTCAGATATGAAGGTACAGGTGGTCATTCAAGGAATTAAAGAATTTGATAATTCAGGAGATGTTGTTTATTTTGCTTATTTGCTCGCGAGAATGTTCGAATTCGGCGGTCCACCCTCGGGTAAGTATCGTTACGGGTAGGTAGGGCATAATCGAACTCGTTTGATCGATTTCATCTATGTACTATTTCTTCTTCGCTTTGTTCCTCAACAACTACTGTGTCACTACTTACGTCCTTCATATTATACATATCTCTATACTCCATATCACGAGGTCACAAATGTGAAGCGGAGCTCCTGAAAGTAAGACTGACGACTGGTTATCGCTATGGCAGACCCACTATCTGCCATGGTACGGCTTTGTCAGACGAACCTTGTCTGGGAATGATTCTACTCTAAAGAGAGAACATGGATCAGACAGTTATGAGATAGCAGTTGTCCATTTAACCCTATATGGCCTGGGCGATTTGTGATGTACCGCAGCCTGGGGGAGTGGGGTGGGGTGGGGGGGGGGGGTCGGAAAGTGCCCCTACATATTTTCCCTATCGCTAATGTTAGATGGCTGATACTTACCACACTATATCTTTGGCTCGAGCTATACAAGAAAATGTAAAAAAAAATCCACGATGCCGTCATGATGACGTCATTTTCAAAAACAGCATTTTTGGAGCGATTTTTCGGTCAGAATACAGATACTCGACCCCTATGCAATAGCCAGGCATTGGCGGAGGTAAAAATCTGGGTAATCTTCATTGCTGATGTCAAATGTGCATTGTAGGGTAGTTCTTGTCAGAAATATCAGAATTGTCGTGATCAAAATTATATATATAGACACAAACACTATTCAAATCGGACACAAACATCTATTTCTCTGTCAGATGTACTGGCAGAAGAATAGCGGCCATCTTGGAAAATGGCGACCATTTTGAACTTTGGGCAGAGAAATGTCTTCCACCTTTATCCGTTGTCAATTATTTATGCGAAGATGTATATTAGCTCAAACCTTTATTTGAAAATACATTCCCTGAATGTAATATCCGCATCAATATGTAGATAGAAAACAAGCAATGAGCGGCCATCTTGGATTTATGCAAATTAGAAATTTTCCTTGTCTTCATCAATCTACATTTTTGATATGTTGTTCGAAATCACTTCAGAGGTTATTTACCGCAAACCCCGTTTCTGTTGCAATTTTTTCTAGGTTTGGTGATTTTCTCGCCAGATTGACTGGACTATATAGACAGTTACGGGGGACAAACACCGCACTGACGTCTGAATTCTTCTTGAATTATCCGAAGTAATTTCATTCAGGCTCAAGCCTCTTTACTGGTGATTTTGGTAATTTCATATACACGACCTTATATTTCACGTGTGTAGACACTGTTAATGTCCAAACGCCCGTTAATGTCCAAATTGGACATTAACACGCAACGAGTGCGTGTTAATGTCCCACGTAGGACAATAAGACGCCAGCATGAATGTTATCGTCCAAACTTTGGACATTAGCGGTCGATATGTATCACTTCGACTGTTATTGTCCTAAAACAGTCCCGCATCTGTTCCAAAATTTCATTGAGACCATTTAGCGCGCGCCTACAAGAAATGTGTTGATCGCGCGTCGTTTTGAAGAAACTGAAAGTACGTATGCAGCGTCCCCGATATGACCACAAGATATTGAATTAGTGAAAAAACGAACTACGGACTATGAACTTTTAATGAGCACAAGAAAGCATTGGAAAAACACCAAGACACAGCGAAATCGCTTTGCGAGACTACAACCTGTGTTAATACATCCATCTTGCACTACGAGGAATCGATATGACCACAGATATTGAATTAGTGAAAAAACGAACTACGGACTACGGAGTACGGACTGTTAATGAACACAAGAAAACATTTAAAAAACACCAAGACAGGGCGAAATCGCTTTGTGAGACTACAGCCCATGTTCATATATCCATCTTACACTGCGAGGAATCGATATAACCACAAGATATTGAATTAGTCAAAAAACGAACTACGGACTATGGACTGTTAGGACATTAAGACGCAACTTGTACATATTGAAGAAAAATCAGTTGCAGGTCGACCGCTAATGTCAAAATTTGCCCTAGGACAATAAGAGGCGGTTAATGTCCAAACTTAGGACATTAACACGCACTCGCTGCGTGTTTATGTCCAATTTGGACATTAACGGGCGTTTGGACATTAACAGTGTCTACACACATGGCCCAGTTTCCAAGTATTCAACTTGTCTCGCACATATCCAATAATGAAGCAATAATCGATCTCTCGTAATCGCGTCACAGGTGAAGGGAGAAATCAGCTGTAAATAGGGATCTCGTTCTCTGTCTTTCACTTGAACCGTAGTGTGAACCGTGAATAATATTAAGGGTATCATGAAACCGCAGTCCCAGGATCGTAATCCCCTTACTTTGCCAAAGCGAAACAATCTGCCGGAAAATATTGTTGCAACGTTTTAATGTTTTTACGAAGTGTTATCCACCGGCAATAGATAACATCTACAGAATAGCATCATTGTCAATGAAATACAAACCCTTGAAAGCTATTTTCTCCCACCAACTGTACTGCGGATTGATACAAATATGGGCGATGTTAATCGATCCAGTTTTGGGGAACCCCTTTCCGAACCGATTGACGTTGTCTGGTAGATGTCAGTGATCCAACGTTTGTTGCAATAGTTCTTTCGTGTTTTGTCATACTTCTTTTTTTTCAAAAATAGAAATATATCAGCTGATAATGAGAGCGTAGAATTGTCACCCATAAGATTTGAGGTTATATTTAGAAAACACAGTTAATGACCTCTTAACGTGAGCTAAACGACCACGCGTTGATGTGTAACAGAATAAGTAACTCAAAACCTTGGTTCTAGTTTGCGATGACTCCATCCAGTTAAGCTACGTACAGGATATTTTCTCAAATATAAAATGAGTATTTACTATTATTTTCCATGCATTCTAATGAAAAAATTATGACTTGAGCTCTTCTTAACTTGCGTGAGTTTGTGATTGTTTCAATTAGCAGTTGTTGTTGTTGTTGTTGCCCAGTATATGGATCGCTTCATAGGCTGCTGTTCCAGACGTTTCCAATTGAGATTTACATAAATATTTGTGCGAGTTTACATCACATAAACATAATAGCAGTTGATGGGGAAAATGTAAGCACATATATGCGAAACTCAAATACACATCTAGCTCTCTCCAAACGGTTAAGCTTGGCCTGAACCACTCTTCAAATTATTCGACTTCACCCATTCTCCCAGCGTAACCGCCTTTCACTGATTTCGAGCAGAAAAATTTCACACAAGAAGGAAATAATCGAGTTACGCGCTTAACTCTTAACACGTTCATAGCTCGATATTGCGCACCCAATCAGCTGAGGTTTGAAATGGAGAAGACTGATTGGTTACAGTCATACGCAGTCAGCGGATGACACAGCGTGATTGTCAATCGAAGAATGAAGTTTGTTTACATCAGTCCAGCATCATTATTTTGCGGATTGTTATCAGATGCTAAGCGTAATGATGAATATACTTGCCACAACCAAGGCTGAATGCGCCAAATTTTCCATTTTAATTTGTATTGGAATATTGAATCGTGCACAAATAATCAGAGATAAATTTAATAGGGACATTATTTTTATTATTCGGAGCATTTATCTAAACCTCGTGGATGCCCAAATCATCATAATCCAATGTTTCACGTCAAAACTCATCATATTGGGCCCAGGTGGCTCGATCTGTGATCCAAGGTTTTTCTTCTGCAGATCGAGGAACCCAATTCAGCTTCAAGGGACCCATTAGAAATTCGAAATTTACTTCGTTTCGAAGGCAGACAATTGCACTGAACTATCATCCAAATTGATCAGCAAAGCGGTGAATATTTACTTGGTTTCGTAATTTGTCAATGAAAGGTTACTTAAACCAGCTGAAAAATCACCATGATGTTGTTACAGTATTTATGAAGCTGGAAGTGTAGAGTGGGACCTGTAATTACCCTCAATCACATGCATTTTTATCTGACGATGGACAAGGTCGCCCTTTTGAATTTAGCAATAATACTGTGTGCGGTAAGTAATTATGCAAAGATATTAGAGTTCCCTGAAAATATTGTTACACTCATTCTGTAGCTATTACAAGTTTCATTCATACTCATTTGACACAGAAGAGCTACAGCATATTTTTCAGTTGAAACTCATATGTGACAGCGAATGAAAAGCGAATGAGCACCGTTTACAACTACTAAGTCTGTCAATATACAGATGCAGTTGTTGCTAAGACAGATATGGTATAATAGATACAGACTGAAATATTCATCAAGAAGATATGCTGATCCTATTACCTATGCCCTGCCCACCCATCCTTTTTGCCGTATAAAAAGAATCTCAGTTACATATAGCAGAAATATGAAAACAATATGTACTAACATAAGACACAGCCCATACAGACTGGATCAGTACTGAAATAGATATTGCTATATAATCAAACATACCTCCTTTACCAGCTGTGAGTACGTTTTCGACTTCATATTTGAATATGGTCCCCAGACAAGGCAATAGATTTGGAAAACGACGACCTATCTCGCTAATATATAACTTTGATTTCAGCTGCTGAGTAATACATGATGTTGTTTAGACAGTCCAGATCATCATTAAGAAATACATGTCGGATCATATACACATAACCCCCTTCAAGACGAAGTAGTTTTGTTCAAACAAACCGATGAAAGACAAAACCAAATGCACTAACAAAAAACACTGCTAAGTAATATTGAGCAGTATATTACGATGTTTACACATATTTGGATCAATAATAAGGATATAGCAACACACATCACGTACCCCCATTTTGGAAAACAGTATTTTGTTGTTTGTTTAAGTAAAATGGCATTTGGGTACGACTCTCCAATAATGTCATAATTGGTTGATACTTCATGTCCGATCTTAGGTATTAAAAACTTCGCGAGGTACTACGGAGCAGTATTTTACCGTGTTTACATAGATTAGTTCATTAAATATAAGAGAGATATAACAATACAAATACACCTACTACATTTTTCAAACGGGTGCAATTTTTTCGGTTGACCTTTGGGTATGGTCCCCATGTGACGCCATACAGTTTGGATACAGGAACAAATCTTGATAATATATAACTCTATCTGCCATTATTATTGATAGCTGCATGATGTTGCCTTTCTCGTTTTCAATTTTCGCAGAATAATAATACTTGTTTTTATTTTTCCCCTATTATAGTCCATGGCCCTTTTTTATTATCATTTGTTTATGCAATCAGAGGCAAACATATATATATATATTCTACATAAGTTTTTTGTTAATCATGGACAGTCATCGATGTTATGTATATATATGCTGTAGAGGAAACCACCTTTGTAGCCCTTGGACTGTGTGAAATCCTCTAAATATAAATACAGCATTATATTATATTAGATTATACTATATTATTATTGAGTAATATATGAGCAGATTTAAACAGATTTAGACCAATTACAAATATGCTACGGCGATTAAAATACACTGATCCCTTTTTAGGCAAAGTAAAATGAATGCCTGTAGTTGGACATATCGTTCGCCATAGAAACAAACTGCACCACTTTGGGACTTTACATCCACCCTGGGTAATACCACCAATAGCCATGGAGAGTCATGGTACAGATGGAAATTTTCTTGCCGATAGGATGAACAATTTCACAAAAATCCGATCCTGGCAGACTATTGTATTATTTCGGTTGTTTCCAGTTGAAGATAACATCGAAAACACGCTATATCTTGACATATTTTTGGTTATAATTGATTATATTTTGTATTCGGATGACATGACCCGTTGAACGTCTTTGGTTAATTGAATTAAGATCCACAAAGGTAGCGCATATAACAATGTGCACAATATAAATTGCTACACGCTTAAAACTAAAGTGTTGAAACTTACTCGTAAAGTGTTGAAATAACCCTTTAAGTGTGTCCACAGGGACTGCTCTTTAAGTTTTAAGTGTTGTCCCTGTGGACACACTTAAAGGGTTATTTCAACACTTTAGGAGAAAGTTTCAACACTTTAGTTTTAAGCGTGATATAAACTCACCCAAGTGTATGATCCTGTGAATCGTCGGTCGATTTTTTCGACCATGGCTCCGGTCTACCCATTCGGAGTGTTTAAATAGTTAGATGATATTGGATGCTTGTGATTGGCGGTTTGTTGTATTCCAACAGCTAGATTAATTTCCTATCCAGAATTTCAAATTTAGGGCAATATTCCGCCGCAAATAGGTGGACAACGTCTATAACCTGGATACTAAAATTCTCCCAGCCTTGGTTGGGGCGAAGTGTTTCCCAATAAGGAGCCGCCTTTTCCGCACAGATTTTCTGTGACAATTCACCGTAAGAAGTAGACTTTTGGTCGTCTTGTCACGGTTACTGTTCATCCGACCTAAGATAACACGGTTACTGTTCATCCGACCTAATATAACATGTCTGGTGCACATTTTCGACTGAACCCTAAAATTCCTATGAAATTCATGTTTTAGCTTCTCTGAGTCATATATCAAAATAATATATATAACAAAAAAACATGGTCAAAATACTTGATTTTTCGGATATGCTCTTTTTCCAAATATTACTTCAATAAAAGTCTACCATCAACATTTTTGCGTCTGAAAGGTAAGGAAACCCGTTAACAGATTGTGAAATACTGATTTCTTAGCCATCATACTTCCACGTAAAGGTAGACTTCGTAGCCACCATACTTGTCCCAGAAATGTGTACATGCAAACATGTGCTTAATTTCCAGTGCCACTTGTTTTGACAAAGCTATTTCCGAGATTCCATTTCATGACCTTTGGGTAAGGTTTTGTAAAACATAACCAGTTATATAATTTCCATCTGTATGGTTTTAATAGTACATGCTGCCAATCAGAGATGGACTTTCAATGTGATAGGCACAGGTAGGTGACTCAGTTATATTGTATTTACCATCTAATAGTTTTTAGATGTTTTGTCATAATCTGATTAGTGGAAGTAGGCAGACAAATTCACCATCTCTGACTGTTTATAGAGAGATGCTACCAACCAGGTGTGGGGTGTTTTAATGAGAGACTCAGGGAGTAATGACATTGCTGTTGGTTTAATGTATAAGTCAAACATTTCATATTTCTTTTATTTTGTCTGTTAGTATAAATGACATAAAGCACGCCATCACATATGTCTGTCATCTGTCATGCGTGGAGTATTACGTGGCGTATTACGTGGAGTTATGGCTTTGTTCTTTATTCTATTGTCTGGGTCACTGTGACATTTCTTAAGTGCAATAAGGAGAACTGATCTGAAACGCTGAACATGTTCAAAAATGGACGTCGGAATAAGGGAGCTAACTCAGCTATATTTAATCCAAACTCCAAACTCTTTCAGCGCCGAGATTACAAAAGTCCCATTTGACTGATTTGAAACTGACCGAGCTGGTCAATCAAAGTTGTTTTGAACACTACGTCATGTTACGTGTTCCACTTGCCAATACGCGACTCCAACAGTCGAAAACAAGGGTTTTGGTCATATTTTAATCAACTTGAAACCAATTTTTGAAGAAATTTCGTAATAAATGAAAACGTCTACGAATTCAGTAAATATTATACTTCCAGAGTGGAATTTTTCGTTCGGCTCTATTAAAGGTAAGAAAATATGGTATTTAACATTTGTTCAATGAACGGGTGGATATACAGCAATTATTTAAAGGAATTTGTAAGAAATATCTCATCACATTTAAAACTTTAAATAATATATAATGAGAAGCATATATACATTGGAGATACTTCTCTCAGATAAATTTGATCAAACGTATTTATCCGTGCGAAATAACCGGGCATATTCTACACTGTTATAAATTACCGTTATTTCACAGTAAATGTATGTTGGAGATTACAGTACATTTAATCGTAAACTTATTAATCTGTAAATTGAACTGTGTTTCAGTTGACATCAACTGGAATGGATAAACTGCGCACAAACGTAACATAAAATTTCTGTTTTCTCTGAAAGGAGGTTGATATCTTTGCACACACGAAACGCTCAGTTGCAGGAAACATCCGACAACTACATTGTACAACATTCAGAGCATTTCCAGAACACGCACTGGGACGGACACAGCGGCTAACTTTAATTTTCGGTCTATAACTCGGTTTGGTTTTGGTTTTATCTGACTCGGAGTTGTGTACCATTATTCGTGTAATAATTTCACAGATTCCTTCGTGGTTATTTACGAAATTTCTGGTGACCGCATTTGTAAACATGACGAGCTGAAATACGCGAGAGAGCAATGGACGTTTCGGCCTTCCAGTGACCTACGTTGCCGCAGAACCGATAATTGTAGACAACGGTGCCGCGTAATTGTATAGCTTAAAGGGTGTTGAAAAAAAGTTAATTGTAAATTACAGTGCAACCTAATTTACAGTTGTGTGCCTGTCAGTAAACGGTAATTATAAAATAAAGTGCAACATTTTGCAGTTCCAATGCTGTTAAAAATTGTAAATACGGTGCAACGTAATTTTACAGTTGAATGTACTGGCACCTTTTCTGCCAGTACATTTAACTGTGTATTTACGTTGTGATTTTTTACAGTGCACCTTCCTATGCTTTTTAAGGTTAAATGGCTGGTTCACAGCCAGCCGGGAGTGAGACACAACCAGGGCGGATGCATGTGCTGTGTCCCTGATTCTTGAGTCTGCATGTAGTAAGCCATCAGTTTACTGGTACTGAATGTTAAAAAGTGTATGCATGATTCGATTTCATATACATCTTCCTAACAATGGCCCAGGCTATGACTTCCAATTGCACTCAATACTGAAAGCAGCAGCGACCGGCTATCGCCATTGGGGTTTATTGCAGAGTAGCTAAGAAATTTTTCATGAATATCCATATTACCCTGTTACTTCTACATTGTAAATATTAAGGTATCACCGAATGCTGATGAAGTTCCCAATAATCCTGTTACAGCGGACCGCCTCTTATCTTTTTATCTGACTTGGAGTTGTGCCTCACTTATAAATCGTATATTCGTGTATTTGTTTTACAGATTTCTTCGTGATTATTTACGAAACTTGTAGTGAGCGCATTTGTAAATACGAAGAGCTGAACTACACGAACGAGCGATGGCCCTTCCGGCCTTCCAGTGACCTCCGTTTCCGTGCAACCGATAATTGTAGACAACGGTGCCACGTATTAAAAAGGGAAATTGTAAATTACAGTGTAACCTGTAACGGTGCCACGTATTAAAAAGGGAAATTGTAAATTACAGTGTAACCTAATTTACATACGGTGCAACATTTTACAGTTTGAAGCCTGTTAAAAAGCGGCAATTGTAACATACGGTACAACGTAATTTACAGTTGAATGTACTGGCACCTTTTCTGCAAGTACATTTACCTGTGAATTTACGGTGTGATTTATAACAGTGTAGCGAATTTCTAAAGCAGTTCATCAACAAATTAAATGAGACGAACGTGTACTTACTTTAACAAAACGAGCACAAGCTTCGCAAATATACATGCTTTGAGGTGAAGTGAAGGTGGTTTATCTATTATTACCAGCTGTATGTTTATAAATGCCAGCATCCCGTATTACAGGGATACCAAATTTAAAGAAAAGACGGATTATAGATCAAGATCTATTGATTTTTGCAAACATTAATGTTTAACTTGGATGGATGCTCGGATCACAGACAAACGATACCCTAGGAACCGAATCTTTAGAGCACGATTAGTTTATCTTAAGCCGGAGGCAAGCACATCCGAGGAATAGATCTCCTTTGACATTCGCACACGTATTGACTCGACTTACATGCGACTGACGACGATACAGCTCACCAATCTCCAAAGTACGAGTTGTCACAGCGAAACAGCTCACCAATTACCAGTATACGAGTTGTCAGAGCATTTCCATCATAGCTCTCTAGATTTGTATCTAATACCGCTTATGCCGGTGCTAGGGGCCGTGTGGTCATATCATCCAAGTTGCCACATGAACAGGTACAATAAAAGCGTACCTGAGATACAACACATATCACGAATCGTTAGATTCTTGGTATGTGCTTTAGAATAGGTTAACCAGAAGACTATTCTGTGAAGTCATGTGACGCAGTCAGTATGTCGGCACCTCTTCCCACTTCCCTTATATGTGTTGTAATTTTTCCTGTATATGGCGAGATTCTGCTGGTGGACGTTTCGTCCCCGAGGCCCGCCCCCTGTACAGACCTTTTGGTCTTTGATATATGTTGGCACTTGTGGGAAGTTGATGCTGGGTCGACATCGGGCATTACAGACTAGTCTTTTGTGTTAAATGCCGTCATTTACATCTGACGACGATACAGCTCACCAATCTCCAAAGTACGAGTTGCCACAGCGAAACAGCTCACCAATTACCAGTATACGAGTTGTCAGAGCATTTCCATCATAGCTCTCTAGATTTGTATCTAATACCGCTTATGCCGGTGCTAGGGGCCGTGTGGTCATATCATCCAAGTTGCCACATGAACAGGTACAATAAAAGCGTACCTGAGATACAACACATATCACGAATCGTTAGATTCTTGGTATGTGCTTTAGAATAGGTTAACCAGAAGACTATTCTGTGAAGTCATGTGACGCAGTCAGTATGTCGGCACCTCTTCCCACTTCCCTTATATGTGTTGTAATTTTTTCCTGTATATGGCGAGATTCTGCTGGTGGACGTTTCGTCCCCGAGGCCCGCCCCCTGTACAGACCTTTTGGTCTTTGATATATGTTGGCACTTGTGGGAAGTTGATGCTGGGTCGACATCGGGCCTTACAGACTAGTCTTTTGTGTTAAATGCCGTCATTTACATCTGACGACGATACAGCTCACCAATCTCCAATGTACGAGTTGTCACAGCGAAACAGCTCACCAATTACCAGTATACGAGTTGTCAGAGCATTTCCATCATAGCTCTCTAGATTTGTATCTAATACCGCTTATGCCGGTGCTAGGGGCCGTGTGGTCATATCATCCAAGTTGCCACATGAACAGGTACAATAAAAGCGTACCTGAGATACAACACATATCACGAATCGTTAGATTCTTGGTATGTGCTTTAGAATAGGTTAACCAGAAGACTATTCTGTGAAGTCATGTGACGCAGTCAGTATGTCGGCACCTCTTCCCACTTCCCTTATATGTGTTGTAATTTTTCCTGTATATGGCGAGATTCTGCTGGTGGACGTTTCGTCCCCGAGGCCCGCCCCCTGTACAGACCTTTTGGTCTTTGATATATGTTGGCATTTGTGGGAAGTTGATGCTGGGTCGACATCGGGCCTTACAGACTAGTCTTTTGTGTTAAATGCCGTCATTTACATCTGACGACGATACAGCTCACCAATCTCCAATGTACGAGTTGTCACAGCGAAACAGCTCACCAATTACCAGTATACGAGTTGTCAGAGCATTTCCATCATAGCTCTCTAGATTTGTATCTAATACCGCTTATGCCGGTGCTAGGGGCCGTGTGGTCATATCATCCAAGTTGCCACATGAACAGGTACAATAAAAGCGTACCTGAGATACAACACATATCACGAATCGTTAGATTCTTGGTATGTGCTTTAGAATAGGTTAACCAGAAGACTATTCTGTGAAGTCATGTGACGCAGTCAGTATGTCGGCACCTCTTCCCACTACCCTTATATGTGTTGTAATTTTTCCCTGTATATGGCGAGATTCTGCTGGTGGACGTTTCGTCCCCGAGGCCCGCCCCCTGTACAGACCTTTTGGTCTTTGATATATGTTGGCACTTGTGGGAAGTTGATGCTGGGTCGACATCGGGCCTTACAGACTAGTCTTTTGTGTTAAATGCCGTCATTTACATCTGACGACGATACAGCTCACCAATCTCCAATGTACGAGTTGTCACAGCGAAACAGCTCACCAATTACCAGTATACGAGTTGTCAGAGCATTTCCATCATAGCTCTCTAGATTTGTATCTAATACCGCTTATGCCGGTGCTAGGGGCCGTGTGGTCATATCATCCAAGTTGCCACATGAACAGGTACAATAAAAGCGTACCTGAGATACAACACATATCACGAATCGTTAGATTCTTGGTATGTGCTTTAGAATAGGTTAACCAGAAGACTATTCTGTGAAGTCATGTGACGCAGTCAGTATGTCGGCACCTCTTCCCACTTCCCTTATATGTGTTGTAATTTCTTATGTTGAGTTTTTGAGATATTGTGACGATACCGAAGAATAATTTGAAGATGCAATCTTTCTGCCGTGTAGTAATAAAACAAGCTCGAACAGTATGTATGTATAAAATGATAAAATCATTAGAATAACATGTCATCGAAAGCAAGTATGTGGTCAAAATTATAAGGTAATTTTACCGGCCCACTACGTCGAATGTACGACAACGCTTCACCGTATTCATTGTGCTTGTAGTCAGAACTAATATCGTAATGACTGGCCATGATTACTGCTGTTTGTTGTCACAGCTAATATTAAATTCTGTATGGTTTATAGTGTCAGAAGGATTGACCAGATATATTCGGCTATAGACGTGACGGATTCAAAGATTTAGGCCAAATTTTATTTTGATCCAAACATTTTGGGTCGTTTTGACCCAATTATTTTGAGTACGTCACGTCTGTACCCAATTTTTCTGACAGTGATATTGATACGGTAAATCTTCCCCTTTTCCTATCTTCCCCTTTTCCTTTTCCCGCATTCGCAAAGTGGCGACAGGTTTGCGTCCAGCTTGGCTCTAGAGTAGCCTGTTCGTAGTTGAACTATGGCGATGCTCATTGATAGTTCACAGCTGATGTTTGTACTAAGCTGGACAGTGGGGCGTACTGAAAACAGGTGCCGTCCTTTCTCTGACATTCCTTTACCATGGTTGTATAGAGTTTGTTCTGCCAGTGAAGATCAAGTACCCCGATGGCGCATTGGCTGTCTGAGAGGATCACTACTTTCTCAATTTGGGTTGCAGTTAGCTGATCCTGTATGCATTTTTGTGTCTGGCGTATTGCATCCAGAGAGAAATGTGTTTTTCTTGCGGGATGTCTTTCCATTTTGTCCACAGCCGTTTTATTGGTGTTTCGTTGGGATAAGCTTTGATTTTGGCAAAGGTATTGACTGCTGTTTCGTCCCATGTACAGTCCAGTGGGAGTATACCCGCCTCAACCTCCACGGCTTCTCTATTTGCTGTTCGCGGTAGCCCTAGACAGGTAGCCAGACCCTTCCGTTGGATGTTCTGGAGCTTGGCTTCAGCATCATCCTTCATTGGTAGCCATACCTCTGAGGCGTAGTCCACGAAGGACCTCACTGTACTTGCGTATATGGCCAGGAGTTTAATAGAAGGCAAAGAGGACAGGACCTTCACATATCGTAGGATTTTGAGTGGTCTGCTGGTCTTCCGGTTTACACGTTCCCCGTGTACCGCAAATGTGAGCTGTTCATCCAGTCTACCACTCTATCTGCACTCTTTATTATTCTGGCTACCAGTTGGTCCAGTTTCTTGTCAGATTCAGAAATTGTGCCGTCATCAGCAAACTTGGACTTTTGGCACTGAAGGTCCTTGAAAATGTCGCTCACGTACAGATTGAACATGAGCGGGTAAATAACAGATCCCTGTGGTAGTCCGATTTTGGTTCTAAAGGTTCCTGGTGCCACTCGTGGATCCCAGCTGCAGATCTTTCTGACAGGAAGTTATTTATCCATGTTCACGCTTTTTCTTGGATACCAAGGTGGTGGAGTTTGACCATCAGCCCTCCTTTCAGACACTGTCGTAGGCTTTCTCCAAGTCCACAAAGCAGGCTAGAGTTGCTGCGTCTCTTTTGAATCCGTTGAACACTTCATCGACCCGGTTTAGCCAGGCAATCGTGGTGGAATGGTCTCTGCGAAATCCCTCTTGTTCCGGGTCAATGATCCCCTCTGTTTCTACTTTGTACTCCAATCTGGTCTTGATGATTATTCCCATGGTTTTGCACAGGGTACTTGTTAGGCTAATTGGTCTGTACGCCGAGACTGCACTGTAGTCGGGCTTGCCTAGCTTATTAACATATTTAACCTTTGATGTTTTCCATTCTAATGGGAGGGAGCCTGTATCCCAAGACTTGGCGCTGATATTGTTGATCACTCTGAGAACGTTAGGTCCTGGCCGTTTGATCAGTTCAGGGAATATATCATCAGGTCCGGCAGCCTTGTCTGGTTTAAGGTCATCCAAGGCTCTTTCCACTTCTCCAAGAAGAATGGGTTTATTGTAAAATGCATGTACTTCTTGTTCACTCTGTTAGTGTATTCGTCCAATATTTGTTGTTTGAAGCTATTGTCGAACTGGTCAACTCGAAGGTGTCGACTTTCAAGAACGTGTTTTGTAGGAGTTCTAGTTTGGCGTCTGGGTCAAATAAGACGTCTCCATTCTCTCCCATGAGTGGTTGGATCGTATCATCGCGGTTGTTTCGGGTCATCTGATTACATGCTGACCACAGCTCTTTCGGTGACAAGAATTTGCCAAAATGTTCGCAGTTTGTCTGCCCACTCCTGTTGTACTGCTTCCTTAGCCTGGTCGAAAATCCGTTCCATCTCTATGATTTTTTCATGATTCCTTGGTGTGCTTCTTTTCTTGTACTGTCTCTGAGCTCGATTTAATGAGTTTCTTGCTTCTGCTACTTTCTTGTCCCATCACTTGGGCCGAGGTAGGTTACTAGTCTTGATTTTCTGCTTTGGAACTGTACATTCTCGTATGCGTTTGGCGAACTTGCTGTAAGCAATTTCCAGGTCTTGGTCCTTACATGCCTCAAGCCATCGCACAGAGAATTCCTTACTCGTATACAATTGGTTTCCATTCGTTTTTCTTCTGACCCAAATCTCAATTATCTTTGTGCTCTGTCGTCTTTATCCACTGCTAATTCGGTGTATACTGCCATATGGTCTGATCGGGCACGTTCGTGAGTTAGAGTAACAGATGATGTCACTAAGGGGGCGGCTGCTGACGAGTGGATCACGAAGTCTCTGACGCTGTCGGACTGTCGTGTCTTCTTGTAGCGTTCCCGTCATTACAGCAATTTAACCTATGTTTTTCACAGCTCCCGAGCTAGCGAATCTAATTCCGCTTAATCCGGTGCTAGGGGCTATGTAGATACTTCATAATCTTCACATGGACAGCTGCAATAAAAGCGCGGCTGAGGTACTAAGGCTACGTCCGAGAATCCATCGTATTCTCGGGTCTGAATCTTAGGTATCGACGAATACTTTCCTGTAGAGTCATGGTTGCTTTTTACTCGCCAGACGTCGTCAATTTTCCCCACCTCTTGCATATCACTCCAATTTATTAGCTGTATATGGTAGAATTCTGCTGGTGGAATGTTAGTCCCCGAGGCCCGCCCTCTGTACATGTCACTCGGCAGATATATGGGGGTTTATTGTTTCGGTGGGAAATTTAAACCGTACGACGTCGGATATTACAGGTTAATTTTTCTAGGTTTGTTGCATTTATTAGGGTACCCCATGTTAAGTCGTTTACTCCATCAGCCGTCCATGATGCTCATACATTAACGTCAGATGAGTTGTTTGGGCTGATCTGTCATCACAGCTCCCGAGCTAGCGTATCTAATTCCGCTTAAGCCGGTGCTAGGGGCCGTGTGGATACTTCATAATCTCCACATGAACAGCTGCAATATAAGCGCGGCTGAGATACTAAGGCTACGTCCGAGAATCCACCGTATTCTCGGGTCTGAATGTTAGGTGTCGACAAATGCTTTCCTTTAGAGTCATATGGTTGTGTTTTAGCTGCCAGACGTCGTCAAGTTTTCCCGCCTCTTGCATGTCGCTCCAATTTGTTATTATTTGCTCTAGAAGTATCCCACATGTTTGATGTTGGTTATTTCAATCTAGTGATTTCGCATTCATATCACTCATGATGAAAATCGTCGTCCCTTTGAATCCATCTAAGTAGCTTCCAAGATGTTCAATGGCTCCCTTCTTCTCTGGTGGGCTATAAGGAAATATTAAATACAGTTCCTTGCCCGCATTCGTCTGAAAGTGAAATGTAATGCTCTCGTAATGGTCATCCTGGCGTTTGCTTATTTCACTGACCACATACTTGTTCGACGGTTTGACACATATGGCTGCCCCTCGTGGTTTCCCCGTCGTGCTGAGTGTATTTTCCAGTTTTTGAAGCTTATTTTTGTCGGGTTTACCAAGGGTAAACCCTACATTAGTATCACTCTTCAGTTTTTCTTTTTTCTTCTGCACATGTGTAGTTTTGATCTCCTGCCCGGAGACTGTTCTCATTTGATGCCCCTTACAGCATTCATAAAAAATACCGTACTTCTGTCTGACAGTCATATACACATGTGCAATGCACGGTAGCTTGTGCATTGAACGTGATAATTGGTACATTATCGCAGTAAATTTTATCTTTACAATTTCCTTTAAAATTTGCCTTTCCAATCTATTTTATCCGGTATCATTTGTTACGGCGGGAAGGGTGCGCCGTAGTCATTCTCCAGGCGTAACCACGTAGCGAGTTTTTGTGAATACAAATTATGTATGCGTATCCACATTTTAAAATCACCGAAAACAAGAAATTTCCAAATTGTGGATACACATGATTTTTTGGTGATGTATCCACATTTTACTTCCACCTTACTTGATCAATTATCAGCATGAGAACTGAATAAAATTGCGACAAAACTCTGGCAGAAATTTTGGTGAAAGTTTTTGGGACAGATTTCGTTATTTTTTCAAGTGTCTGACGTGTCTTCTCCGTCGATCTTCTTCAACAAAACGAAATAGGAACGACTGGCACTTTTGCACAAAACTCTTTTACATATCTGATTATGGTTACAAAGAATAAAAACCTGGGGTGTTTTCCTTTTGCTGGTATGGATGAGAAAGAGATACGATATTTCGATCCCGTCAACGCTGAGCTTTCATCCCAAGTCTGAATTTCCCAGAGTACAAGTAATCGTGAATTTGATTGGCTGAACAGTACATATTGGCTCCGCCCACACGTTATTCAACCAATCAGTAAACTTTTTACACGACATACGAATTCAATGAAACTAAATAAGATCGGCTCGTTTTCTAGATTTATAGTTTTTCTTTCCAATCCATATGAATTTAAAGGCATTTCTGTAAAACCGTGATTATTTAGCATTTAAAATAACACTATGAGTATGACAGAATCTTGTTTTATAGTCAAGAGTTGTTAGAAAAATGATCGTGGAGTAGGAGAATAGCGAATTTTCTGAACTTGTCGGAGATTGCGACGTCTGAAGATTTTCTTGTCTGGATGTACTTTTAGTAGATTCATTTTCTCACAGATTAAATAAGTATGGAAATTATATAAATGTGGATACAATGTGGATACATCTCTTATATAGGATGCGTATCCACATTTTACAAAAGTCGAAGTTTTATGCTCTAGATAAAAATGTGCATACACATCCTATATAGAGATGTATCCACAAAAACCTTCTATATTGCGGTCACGCCATTCTTCATGGTCCATCGACAACCGATCCGTGGAACTTTTGTTGTAAGATCACAAAGGTGGTGTTAGCTTTAGATATAGGGAATCGTCTTCAATGCATTTTGATACACACAGCTTATTTAGACTGAATATTTCAGAATTATTTGTTGCTCAAATTGGTTTTGGATAAAGGTGTCCTATTTTTGTAACAAAAAGAAAATCTGCACCGAAAAGTGCATAAAAATACGAAAATAAGCCAATGAACCTATGGTGCGCCATAAATCCGTTTTCGTGCATCTGCAGCCCTTCATTATTTCGTGTCTTGTAATTCAGCATGTATAGGCTGTACAAAATGGTTCATTTCATATCATTTTGATAAAAGTGAAAGTTTGGCCCTACAAACCGAACAGCTTGAGGAAGATTCCTTATGTAAAGCGAACACCACCTTCCCTCCCTTAAATGATCACAAATATGGGACTAATAAACCCCTCTGATGCAAGTAAACCCGACATCAGTACTTTAAGTATTTTGATTTTCTTTTTCACTATGTCCTTCCCATAAGTTTGGGTATTTAACAGAAGTAGTGTCATGATTTAACTGGCAGTGATGTACAGGAGTTGATGAAATTTGTTGCGTTGTTGAAGAAAGAAATGGCAGTTTGTTGCCGATGCCCTGTGGTCTCCACCGCAGTTACAGCAGTGCGGGCGATTTCCACACTTTCCTTGGCATTCTTGAGCTCCGCACTGTGCACACCTACTATTGAATGGGCAAGTAGCAAAAAACGTGGCCAAAACGGTTACATTTGTAGCAGCGTGTAGGGTT
>JAVTVY010024635.1:0-92179 GCA_036873755.1 Hanleya hanleyi
TCATTTTGCGCTGGCCGTAGTATAGAAAGCAGGCATTCTGGGGATTCGTGGAGGTTTGTTGAGTGATTGAGGGCCCATACCTGGTCAAATGGACCGTGTGGGGTATCAGTTTTACATCCGGGTCCTCATCTTACATTTAGGAGTAGTATGGAAAGCAACAATTTTGGGGCCACGAGCTCCGAGCTCCGAGCTCCCGGCTACTCCATCCCCGAGCTCCGAGCCCCCGTCGTTACGCCTTAACGCCCGTCGTTACACCTTAACGCCCGTCGTTACGCCTTAACGCCCTAGCATAACGCCTTGGCGCCATGATATACACAGATGAAAGAAAAACAACAACAACAACAAGGATGAGAGATGAGAGAACAACAACAACATGTTTTTTTTTCATATGGTTTATTCTCCCCTCCAGTACATCATACCCACGCTTGGGGAGCCGCGTTGGGTATGTTTACAATTCAAGAAGACTCTTGTCCAATCAGAGGCCGCCATTTGGCGCTGTATCAGTCATATTCGTTCTTGCCCGTTACTGCGTTAGATGTATTCTCGGCTGCTCTTGTCCAATCAGAAGTCGCCGTTTCAGAAACTTTCATCTTTGCTCGGTGAAACCTAATCGTCGTCAGGCAAGCCTGGATATTGTTCAGGAAGCATGTCCTGAAAGAGTTGTTTGCGCATCCTGATCGCATTTTCCAGGGCCTCAGTGGGTAGTAGCCCCATATCCTCTTCCAAGTGACGCTTGGTCTTCATGATGGACCTGTGCGTGGGGTCGCCTTTCATTTCAAGCGGTAGTAAGGTATACTGTTCATAGATCGCCATGGCTGTTTTCCTGATGCAGGTGCGCATTTGGGTGTACGCCTGTTGTAAGTTATCCTGTCCGGCGTTCTCGGTCGCTGCAGCATGAGTGTTAATAGCTGCTGTCACAATACGATCCCAGAAGGAAGGTTCTGCCTAACTTTCCTGGTATGTAGGCTGACTATCAGAGGTCAAGCTCTCCGTATCAGTATATAGACTCTCAGCAATCTCACTTTCCTGAGATGTAGGCTGACTATCTGAGGTCAAGCTCTCCTTATCAGTAGATAGACTCTCATCAATTTCTGTATCGGCTTCATGTGCCTCGGAGTCTTCAATCCCATGTATATTTTTCTCGTGTCGCATCATATCGTAACGTCTGGTGAACGTGCGTTGGCACTCAGAGCAAGTATAAGCCATATTCACGGTTGAACGTCGACTGTGCGTGTTTTGGCAATACACTTGCTTTTATAGACAGTAACGCCCGTCAACGCTTAGCTTAACGCTTCAACGCCGGGGTGAACTAGCTAAGAAGCCCTGATTTTCATGGAATTGCCACCAATACATCGAAATGCAGTGACGCCCGTCAACGCCCGTCGTTACGCCTTAACGCCCGTCTCAACGCCCGTCAACACCCGTCGTTACGTCTTAACGCCCGTCTCAATACCTTAACGCCATATCTTTACGCCTTAACGCCCGTCTCATCGCCTTAACGAGCGTTAAAGGGATTTTGGAGGCCGATTAACCTTTGAACTCTGAGTGCACTTTCGGTCACGTGACCGGAAGTGACCTTTGACCAGGTGACCGGAAGTGACCTTTGACCATGCGCTGCTCGGTACGCAGGCGCACACACACATACCTGGTGCACCCTGGTGTACCCTATAGCCGGAACAGACCTTTGACCCTGCGCGCAATTTTTTATCCGGTATTGTTAGCGCGCGCAGGGTCAAAGATCAGTTGCGGCTATAGGGTACACTAGGGTGCACCAGGTATGTGTGTGTGCGCCTGCGTACGATGACGTCACTTCCGAGCAGCGCAGGGTCAAAGGTCACTTCCGGTCACCTGGTCAAAGGTCACTTCCGGTCACGTGAACATAGGATTGAAGACTCCGAGGCACAAGAAGCCGATACAGAAACTGATGAGAGTCTATCTACTGATAAGGAGAGCTCGAGCTCAGATAGTCAGCCTACATCCCAGGAAAGTGAGATTGCTGAGAGTCTATATAATGATACGGAGAGCTTGACCTCAGATAGTCAGCCTACATACCAGGAAAGTGAGGCAGAACCTTCCTTCTGGGATCGTATTGTGACAGCAGCTATCAATACTCATGCTGCAGCGACCGAGAACGCCGGACAGGATAACTTACAACAGGCGTACACCCAAATGCGCCCCTGCATCAGGAAAACAGCCATGGCGATCTATGAACAGTATACCTTACTACCGCTTGAAATGAAAGGCGACCCCACGCACAGGTCCATCATGAAGACCAAGAGTCACTTGGAAGAGGATATGGGGCTACCACCCACTGAGGCCCTGGAAAATGCGATCAGGATGCGCAAACAACTCGCATGTTGCCCGAACAATATCCAGGCCTGCCCGACGATGATTAGGTCACACCGAGCAAAGATGAAAGTTTCTGAAACGGCGACTTCTGATTGGACAAGAGCAGCCGAGAATACATCTAACGCAGTAACGGGCAAGAACGAATATGACTGATACAGCGCCAAATGGCGGCCTCTGATTGGACAAGAGTCTTCTTGAATTGTAAACATACCCAACGCGGCTCCCCCAGCGTGGGTATGATGTACTGGAGGGGAGAATAAACCATATGAAAAAAACATGTTGTTGTTGTTCTCTCATCTCTCATCCTTGTTGTTGTTGTTTTTCTTTCATCTGTGTATATCATGGCGTCAAGGCGTTATGCTAGGGCGTTAAGGCGTAACGACGGGCGCTCGGAGCTCGGGGATGGAGTAGTCGGGAGCTCGGAGCTCGGGGATGAGGCAGGCAGGAGCTCGGAGCTCGGGGCCCCAAAATTGTTGCTTTCTATACTACTCCTAAATGTAAGATGAGGACCCGGATGTAAAACTGATACCCCACACGGTCCATTTGACCAGGTATGGGCCCTCAATCACTCAACAAACCTCCACGAATCCCCAGAATGCCTGCTTTCTATACTACGGCCAGCGCAAAATGATGAAAACGGACGATACATTAGTCCAGTCGGATCCCACTCACAAACAAAAATTACCACCCCCCATACCCCATACAGGCATTTTCCCGTATATTGTATAATACAAGCCCCTATTGTAGAGGTAAAGTCCGTGTTCCGCTTTTTATATTTTCGGGGACAAATCCGCATTTTACATGCACCCACCCATGACTTGATAGGCAGACCCCGATAAGCCAGGGACCGATATTCGCCCTTTGGGACAGGGCTGATAGGAGTTTTCCCCTATTGTAGGGGTAAAGTCCGTGTTCCGCTTTTTATATTTTCGGGACAAATCCTAAATTTACAGGCACCCACTCCCCTACCCTACCTCTCTCATCAGGTCCCGATAAGCCAGGGACCGATATGATAGGATTGATAGGGGTTTTCCTCTATGGTAGGGGTAAAGTCCGTGTTCCGTTTTTTATATTTTCGGTGGAAAATCCTAATTTTACATGCACCCACCCCATTAACTCGATAGGCAGGCCCCGATAAGCCCGGGGACCGATATTAGCCCTTTTTGGCTAGAGTTGATAGGGGTTTCCCCTATTTTAGGGGTAAAGTCCGTGTTCCGCTTTTTATATTTTCGGGAAAAAATCCTAATTTTACATGCACCCATGTCCAGGCGGATGCACCCTCACATAGGCTTCACATTCATACCTCATACAACTCCATCGGCCCATTAGGGACCCCCTCGATCCCAAAACTTCTATTTCCATACCCTTTGTCTACTGCGCATGCGCAGAATGACGATATTCCGACCCCACACGCACCCTATCGGATGCTCCTTCCGGAATGCTTCACATTGATACCTCATACGACTCCATCGGGCCATTAGGGGCTCCCCTAGATCCCAAAAACGTCTATTCCACACACTTGGTCTACCGCGCATGCGCAGAATGACGATATTCCAACCCCACACCCAGCCCATCAGATGCCCCTTCACACATGCTTCATTTTGATACCTCACTCGACCCAATCGGTCCACTAGCGGTCCCTACAGATTGCCGAACTTTCTCACGAAAACCCACGGTTTTGGGACTACTTTCGGTCCGCGGAGGCAGACCGCATCACCGCCAGACCGCATCACCGCGGAGGAATCCATGCCCGTAAGGTCACGCCCCATTCACCCAGACCGGAAGTGACGTCATACCTGCGCACAACACTCCTGCTCACACCGCCCCAATACCGCCTCATTTTTGTTCTCGCGCATGCGCAGTGAGGTCAATACGCGCTGAAATCCTCGCTATATACTACTAGTAATGATGAAATCTATATTTATCTGTTGTGGTGTCGGGTCAGTGGAATTTTGTATTACTGTTTGTGCATGGAGTATGTCAAAGACAAAAGATAAATCGTCACTTTCTGAACGGTTAACTGTCGTTTTGTTATATCATTACAAGGGAACCCAAAGGTCTGGACTTACTCAAGAAATTGCTCAGGATTCTGAGTAAGATTTCGTGTACCTCGTGTAGATATTGCTAACAGTAAAAGAGATAGTGGAGTTTGAAGTCTAGATTTGATATTCATGGACTTATGCAGATGAGATATGAGGATGTCACCAAGTGAACAAAAGCTAATGAGCTAAATGTATGCTGGATTCTTCACAGGTCTGTAAGTCTAATCTCTTTAAAAGTTATAATAGTTCATAGCATAATGCCAACTATCTAGTTTGTTTTTTGGAAGATTTCAAATTATTTTTAGGAATACGTTTACTATCAACTGAGGCCTTAGGGCGTTACTCTGTAAAGTGCACGGGTTATGAGATCTCAGTTACTAAATACAGCTGTATGCAGTAACAAAGATCTATGCGATTCATGTTCATTAAAAAATCAGTTCAACTTTAAGTTCCTAGAATAAAACGCTTGCTCACTGGTTACTATGGTTATAAAATTTTGTAAATTATAGGTAACCGAGTCGCACCCAATAACCTATAAACACAATTTTGATGGAATGCAGGAGAATCAGCATCTTGTGTAGATTATCATTATTTGTCTATCTAATTATTTCTAATTCGTCGCGTGACATCATCAAAGCTCATTTTCATATTTGTATCAGGATAATTCTGGCAACAACATAGTTTCCTGTAGCGTCCTCTATGTTTCACATTTATGACATCACGTAATAGGTTCGGTGTGGTAGAATGGTACAGGTGGAAATAAGTGAAGTGAAAATCGAGCTTCACTGGCAACATATGTACAACAATACACAAGTGATTACTTGTTTCAATCTATTTCATATTTATTATAGATAAACAGCTTAGTTGGGCGCCCATATTGATGTGAATGTTAGAGGCTGGCTAACAAAACAAGTCTTGATTCCTGGCTAACTCATGGTGCTTCGGTAGGGTTAAGTTTTGATACTATGTGGTTGACAGCTGTACCGGCAGCGTTGGTCAGGGTGTTCACAATACCAGTAATAGGGTTGTGAAGACTGGAGAACGTATCTTCTACAATACAATACAATAAAATATAATGTGATGAGGAAACACAGTTTACTAGAAAGTAATAATATATAGGTTGTTACGATAATGGGGGATTTTGGGTAAGTTGAAAGGGATAAGGAACTATAAAATTAATTGAAAGTGCAGAACAAATCAATTATATGCTATTATTGTTTTAACGCGATTCATCGCGAGTCGGCCATGAGATTAGGTCACCAAATCGCCAACACAAGCCTGTGTGAAACAGATAAAAAAACCTCGTATCCTTACACGCTAGACTTCGACATGAACGAAAGAAAAGACAGATACAGCCAGTGTCACTCGACACTCTTGTGTTCTTACGCATGACTTGTCCGATGGCGTCCTTGAGAGTGGCGAGAGCCTCCCCGGCGGTACTTGTGATCGTACCAAGGTGGGTCTTGAGGGTGTCCACGTGAGTCGAGAGTTTGGCACCCAACTCGTTCACAGATCCTTTGACGGCGCCCAACAGGTTGGTGGCATGAGTCTTCAGCGTACTTCCGGCAGAGCTCACCAACTGTGAGAAAAGAACAAATGTACCAGTATATTGAATATGATGATACATCCACTTGACGATACTTTTACTATTTGTACCCCCATTCAAGTATTATCGTACCTCCGACAGAAGTCCGCAACTGTTGAGCAAAACATTTGCAAGGAGATTGACTGCTATCCCACTGTCGACTGCCTTAAGAAATCAAAATGACGGACAAAAACCTCGAGATACCGTGAAAATGGTGAGAAAATAGTAATAATTGTCATGCATTCTGGAAGATAACATAGTCCATTGGGGACGTACGATATTCCATCTTTTTGCTAATCTTCACATTCTTGAGTTACAGTAAATCTGATCAATTCTCATGAGTTTTATAATCTATCGCGATTTTGTTATATGAGCGATTTTCAAAGCAAATACTCACGGTCTTGAGTGAATCGATGTGTGGCTTGAATAGGTTAGCCAATGTCTGTCCGATCTGATTGAGTCCAAGACTGTCGAGAATTCCTCTCTTCTGTACCCCTAACAGAGGCTTGAGGAACTGTACGGCCTCACTGGCGATGCTGCTCAGAAGGTTATCCGCAACTTCATTGTGACCCGCTGTGAAAAGAGGAGTTGGCATATTCGTGAGTACGGTCACTAATCTCTGCGTGTGGACCAAAGAAAATGCTGCTTTTCCATCTCCAAAATATATCGGGATTCGGAAGCCAATTTTTCGCTGGATTCTGAAGTAAGGTGGTTTGAAGAACTTGCCCTGTGATGGACCAATTCTTCTATGCCATTGAACACATTATGCCAGTGAATTAATTGAACCTCATGAAAATATTGGGTACACATGTAAATCATCGGTGTACTTAGAATGTTGAAACTGCATGGACACAACTTAAATTATCGGATGTAATTTGGATGTGATGCTTAATTTCGGACTTGCTATGAGTGAGTGAATAGGATTTAACTTCGCTTTCAACATTGTTTCAGTCATATCGCGACGAACCAATTAAGCACCACCCAGCTGCGTTCCTGCTACTCCAAAGAAGAAATCTTTGAAGCAGCATGGAACCAGACACCTCCCATTCACTCTATAAAACACTGAGGATAGCACATAAGACACAGACAGGACGTTTACATGGTACAATAAAGACAAGTGATATTACAGTGCTAGACATCACATTATCAAGTTCCGGTTGCTTTTTATGTATTCGGAGAATTCCAAAGCCTTTACACGAGGCACAACCATATTTGCACACCCGTCATATCTGTGCGTGATTGCCTAGTACATAACGAATGTTGGATAATGGCCACCACCCATGTTACTGAGAGGGTATGTAACATGTTACTACGTACATATAGCCAGTAACTTCCAGAATGTAGATGAGCATGCGCAAGCCTACTGTACTTACTAACTGCTTCCTCCACCTTGGAGACGAGTTCGGTGATTGGTTGTTTCAGGAAATCTAAGCTCTTTACACTGTTTTCCACAGTCGAGAGTTTGCTGAGGGCGGCGTTAAATATCTCTTTGAATTGGCCGCTCTTTGCGGCGATGAATCCCCCGATTCCTTTGACAAATGCCTCAGCCTTTTCCAAACTGTTCAAAAGGTGTAAAATAGTCATATAGTTAGATAAAGAGTTAATTGATACCAATTTTCGGTCTAGATGAAGAGTTGATAGCGTAGATTAAAGTGTCGGCCCCATCCGCTCATCATTTGCAGGATAGTCTGAAGGAAGTCTCATTTCGTGTGTATATGCCACTGTCGAATTTTAGCAACATGACATGTATCTGGAATTTTATGATTTCTATTGCGTATCATGGTTCAACTGGCGTGATAGAACATGAAGTAATGAATACAATTCACAAAATTTATACACGTAGACCAGTGGTAAGTCATCTTTCATCAACGATATCAGAAATGCGACTACCTCCGCTATTTTCTATGCTATCGTTACAGAACAGGAGCCATAGGATTGAATCATACAACAGATCGGAGCCATCTGCTTCAAACTGTAGAACACGAGAAGAACATCTGCTGGAATTTATACAACAAAATCGCACCATCTGCTTAAAAATTATAGGAAATAGTCGCGCTTAGGAAACAAAGCGGCATCAGATACGGGAATTTATTATGGCCATTTCAATTCATTCCATATTATAGAATCATTCTATTGAGTCAGATTGTATGCAACCGTTTCAGACAATTGTGCAGGTAAACGTTTTGAATGGCCCAACGATCTCTGATCCGAAGGTTATCTAAGAGAATATTTTCGATCCAGATAGATGAGACCATACATTAATTTACTCACTTCAGTTCCCTCTTCGTCTTGGATTTGAGATTTCCAAGATGGAGTAATAGATCTGCAAAGAGAAACACATTTAGAGCAGGTACATCATTAAGAGCGACACGGTTGCTGTGAGCTCCAGTCTCGGTAAACTAACATGTTACGAAATATATATCTTGCATTGGGGCTATGAAAACTCGCGCGTTCTCACAGTGTGACTGGAGCATTAGTCAACCAAACGACTAGCTGGTTACAAAACGGTGAAACCGCATTTCTCACTTGAGAGAACTTTACCGAACAAAGCGCCTGTAGTCAAACCGTGTCTAGCTGAGAGCTCGGGTCGAGGCACAGGCCCTCAAAACAAGAGTTTTCGGGGGTGTGGTCGGTGGTATTACGGTGAAGTGTCGAAATATGGGGTCTCTATATATAACCCCATGCTTTATATAAAAATACACCAAGGTGTGAAACGCACTTTGGGTGAATCGAAATATAAACGGTTTATCTCTAATCACTTGGTGTGCCGGAATAGATGGACAGTTACGTTGGATTTTGAATCGCCCGGCAAAAGTAAAAAAAATTGCACAAATTTACTAATTTGACGACGGGAATATATAGATTGACACTTGTAGAATAAGCTGATGTATTTTGTTTGGAGGTAAACCGTTTATTTCTCGATCCACCCAAAGTGCGTTTCACACCTTGGTGTATTTTTATATGAAGCATGGGGTTATATACAGAGACCCCATATTTCGACACTTCACCGTAATACCACCGCCCACACCCCCCAAAACTCTTGCTGTGAGGGCCTGTGGGTCGAGGTGTGGACTGATTCACGACGAGTTATTTGTCAGGAACGCATGAGATGTTTCACAGCATCAATGTAGAAGTACACACGTCACTGTAATGTCTATGCGTTTAGCTAAATTGCTGGGATGCCGTACTTCAACATTTGAAGCGAATATCATGTGTCAACTAGATGTAATGATTGGCTTATCACATACAAGATATCGTATGCTTGCAATTTAGTTATAACTTTGGTGATCAGTGGTGACACTTAATGACGAATAAACACAATATAATAGTAAAATGCGAAAGAATTAGAATCCTCAGTGTTATAGATAAAAAGATATGTCTTTATTGTCCATGTGACCTGTGACATCGTCAAAGCTTGCATATCCAGCTTCACCCAACCCCAGAATGTCTGAACTGTCTAAAACAAGTATGCCGATTTTTGAAACTTTTGTATAATAACCTAAATGTTATTGAGCACTTTAAAAGGAGACAGTGATTCAAGAATTTTTTAAAATCAAAGAAATCGATTTTGTCAATCCAAAACAAAAAACGCAAGTCACATGGAATCCATACGTATTTTTGTATATGAGAAGAGATGTACACCGAGTAGAGATTTCCAACCATTTTGGTGATGTAATCAAGGGAGCCCAGGTAAGAAGTAAAATTTGAGCCGGAATATTTTAGAATAGTAATTCTGCCTTTATTTTTCGTGCTAATCCGTCTTTTGCACATTACTGAGAGAACGAACTTGAAGAAGAGACTCTGTGCAGTGATCCGTGACTTCAGCTGATGAAGTACTTTATACTGGTTCGTATAATTTCACTTTGCCCTGTCTTTAACCAAGGAGAATATTTTGACCTGGTGATAGCTAGCATATTTCATCTAATATTGGTTAAATTATACATTATTTTAAACATAATGATATTTGAATATATAGGAATATATAGTACATATGTATGCAGGTATGTCACTTATCACCAGTTCAAAATACTGCCCTGGGTTGGAAGATATAGCAAAGTGAAGTTATACGAACCAATAGCTTATCATCAACAACACGGGTCATTGCACAGACGGGATTTTCTTTGTTCTCTAAATAATGTGCAAAAGGCGGATAGATGAACATTGATCAGCGACGAGATGCGATGATCAATTTACCCAAGCTCATGTTCACTCAAGCATGACTGGTCAGTATGGTATCTAGAGAATGGTTTATTGGTGCATATTATACACATGGACCATCCTCTTCGTCTGTTTACCCTGAATAGTTTGTGATAGAACTTGCTTTCCGGTGTTCTCGATTGCCTTGAAGAGATCTCCAGCGACTGGAATGACCGCCTCTGCCACACTCTCGCCTACTGTCCCCAAGAATTTAAAGACCTCCGTGAGGAAGGCATTACTTCCGGTGGTCAACAGCAAACACGACGCGAAAACAAGAAAAACTTTCATGTTCGCCGATTGGTCTATAAAGAATAAAAGTAAAGCTAACTAGTTATTATGATTTATTTTACCGGGATGTGTCGAGATTGGTCGAAATAAAACAAGCAATACAGAATCAACTATTACTCGTATTATTATTTCCATTACATCAGATTATTACACTGATAGTAAATTCAACTATTCTTTTCATATATGTTTCATCTGCGTAATTCAGTTCAACATTTTCAAACAGTGGTGTTTTCTTCAATCATACCTAGAAGTTATTTCAAAACAGTACAGTATACTAACATACAGGAATATCTATCAACCACAGGTATGGGAACTGTTATACGCCAATAATCCATTCTTACCTTATGCTCGCCCTTGTGATACTTTCTGTATAGAGATCAGAAGAATGGTTTCTGGTTTTATATGTGTTTTATGTGTAATCTATTTCCATGGCTTATTATCAGTGGTAGGATGACTGAGTGACAGTACGTGAGTAAAGGGTGGGTCTATGTGTGAACTAACTTCTGCTCGTAGTGTGCTCTCTGCGTGTGACCGAATCTTGGATGATAACAGTGCGATAAGTTCGTGCCACTTGTAGAAGGTGTATTGTATTACGAAACTCCTTGGAAGCCAGAAATTCTGAACTGCCCTACAAAGCGAAATCACGCGCCAGTTGAATATCTGGGGCTTAGGTCGGGTGCACGCTACCAAGTTTTCCTTGACGAGTGAGCCCATTACCGACAGGAATCTATATTGGCATACATGTTGAAAAGTTCTCGCAGGCACTGTATCACACCGAAACTCCAGTAGGTTATGTCAGCTGCAGGACTTTCGTTGCCATGGGGATCGGCTTGAGATGAAAAGCCAGGAGAAACACCTCAAATTAGACGAGATCCTTCGTGGGTAAAATCAAGAGAATAATCAGTTCATTTAGATATATATTTCATCTCCTGATAAGAGAAAAACACAAAGAGGAATATGTGAGCAGAAACACATCCTTTAGTATTAGGTGTGCCTCACGTACGGCGGATCAGGGTTTACACTTGAGAGCTATAAATTCCCTACACCATTAATGCGCGAGGTCAATTGAGTTCGACGGAATCGGCCGAGCGGTCGTGAATGACCAAGGCACGTGTCAAACAATATTACTAGGTAGACGAGTTGGGCGGGTCTCGTGGGTTCAAATTCATTGATTATCCTTACCATTACCGGTAAATCTGCTATATCTATCAGTGTTCTTTAACTCGAAAACAACTTGATCTACAGACACAATCTGTGCGTCATTGTAAAAGTAGGCCTAACGGTAAAGTAGTTTTGGTGATTACTTCTCTATTAAGCCAAGTCAAATGAAACGTTTCTCTGTAAACTTTGACTGGATAGAATGCCACTGTAATCGACTTCAGTGTCAGTATGAACCGGGGCCACTCTGTAGCATACGTGCATGGTTGTCAAACCAACAATCACGGATACAGTTACAGAGAGAGAGAGAGAGAGAGAGAGAGAGAGAGAATTAAGGTTCAGCAATATTTCAGCTATAGCGACGATCAAACAAAATTCTAAGTATTCAAGTTAATAACTAAGTAATCTAACACATTAAAACATACACACATTAAAACTTATGCAACATACCAATTTCTCTCAAATAACCTAAGATACAGTCTTCTATTACCCGACTAAAAAGATATTTTAAAGCAGCTGCTCGATAAAAAGAATCTCTTACAATCTTGAAATCTATACAGTCGATGAGAATATGTTTCACTGTGTCTTCGTGGCATGGAATAGACCTTGGGACTGGCTCTTTTTGTTAGTAAATGTTCGTGAGTTAATCGTGTATGGCCGATTCTACATCGCCTGATCATGGCTGGATCGAAACGTTTCTGGCTCTTCAGATGAGTATAGCCTACAATTTTTGTTGAACTCATGAAGTTTGTTGTTCTTCACAGCATCCCATAAATATTGAAACAGCTTTCTCACATAAGTATAGGTAGAGGGTCTGAAATCGCTATATGGGATTCCAAAAGGATCAACGTCATTATCTAGGGCTGCCTTAGCCATTTTATCAGCCTCCTTATTATCAGCATTAACGTGACTAGGCAACCAACAAAACACAATATCAATCTGTTGACCAAATCTACAGTCATATAATTGTAAAATATTCAAGATGGTGGGATGGGTTGATGTTCCACTTTTAATCGCTTGGAGGCATGACAGTGAGAATATGACATAAAATCACGGCACAGAAACATAGAACAGTTCATTCGATGTGTATTCCATAATGTCGAATGCTAAAAACAAAAGAACGTTTGAATCCAGGAAAATAGTTTCCGCAGGAGTTCTATAACCTTTCAGGTGTCATTAATGAGGGCAAGAGAAGAACTGACTAATAAAAACTCGTTATGTTTGGATCACTTGAAGCTTCATTACATCGTTGTATATGCGTACAAAGACGCATGCGACAAACCCATGTTCCGAAATATCATTAGCTGATCCGATCTGCTGCTGATTTTTTTAACGCTTCGGTCAAAAAATCGTTCAATTATTACGCGTGTCATCCTCTGAGTTGGCGTTTTGGCACTCAATTTAGATATATCTTTCAGGTAGGTCAATTGACTCTCTGGCTGGTGTCCACAATTGACAGAGTAGGAGAAAATTTGAGTATCGATACCGACAAGTTAAAGAGATCAGCCTGGTTTATATCATGTATACGATCACTATATCAAAATCAGTGAACGAATGATCGTTCTAGGACATTACAACCTGAACAGCTGAATCTAAATGAAAATTATCTGAATTAAATTTGCTGAATCAGCTGAAATACAGTTGCAACAAATACTGTTAAACTTGTTTCACTGCTGTGGTTATTTAAACACCGAGACAACGCGAAACCAATAATTATCAACGCAACCATTCGGCACACAACAAAAGTTCAGATGATGATTCTCTGTTCAAATTCCTCCCACGAACCGAATAAGGCGACTGTGGATATAGGCTCAAGAGCTGTAGATATAGGCTCAACAACTGTAGATATGGGCTCAAGAACTGTAGATATATGTTTAAATATATCCCGAATATGAGGTAATCGCACACAGATGCGAATTCAAGCTAATACCCCAAAACTCGCTTTCAACGCTAGCTCATTCTCATGGCATCAGATTATAACCTCCTACTGTCAGATATACTCTCTCATTGCATTGTGGTTATAATCCTGGTGTGCAGTATTTGCGCGCGTGGCTCTCGTCATCGTCTTTCACTAAATGGAATGAAGTGAGATGATCATGTCACAGATAAACAAGACGTTGTGCCCTGTGCTTTTCTCGACTAGTTGAGCATCAAAGTTTCCAATTCTTATATCAGATACTGGATGCATGTTCCTTCTCCCTCTTATGAAGACACACGTTTCTTATGGGAATCAAAATAAACAAGACGTTGTGCCCTGTGCTTTTCTCGACTAGTTGAGCATCAAAGTTTCCAATTCTTATATCAGATACTGGATGCATGTTCCTTCTCCCTCTTATGAAGACACACGTTTCTTATGGGAATCAAAAGACTGAATACACAGGCATGTCACGTTTGTCGGCCTAATGCAATTAGAGAGTGTTTACAGGAGAGTAGTATATAAAGGCTATTACAGAGCCTATTTTGCCGGGAAAGATAACTCTTGTTTGCGGAGGAAATTGCGGAGGGCGCCACCAGCGCGATTGACCAAAAACTACCTCCAGCACAAGAGAGCTCCATGCTCTGGGTGACTATAGTTCCGGCAAACTTTGACCTTTGTATTCCTCCGCGGTGATGCGATTTGGCTGTGATGCGGTCGCGGAAGAAAGCTTCCGCGGCGAAAAAGTAGTCCCTAGACTACAAATACGCTGCATGGTCCGATTGGGCCGAGTGAGGCTCTTTTCAGTCATGTCATGGGTGTTTTCACAGAATAAATAAATAAATTAATTAATTAATTTTAATTAATTAATTTTAATTAATCAATCAATAAATAAATAAATAAATAAATAAATAAATAAATAAATAAAAATAAATAATATAAAAAAAAGAGTGAAACTCTATACAACGAACCCGGGTCCTCTTTATCCAGAGACAGACACGTTATCCACTACTCCACGAGTCCTGTCGTATATTCCAACGTTAAAAATATCAATATATAAATCTTCAGCACATACTGGTGCACTGGTCAATGTTGAATCTAGTGGGAAACTTACTTCTATACATTTGCGGTATGGTTGTTCGGATTTATTTTACTCGTCTCGTCATGTAGAACATTATGGGAAGTGTTGCGGAGCGAATCGGTGAAATTTTTGAAAAAAGTCACCGAGGTCTGTATATAGCTCCAAGGGAGGCAACTCGTGTCTGGACTATGACAGCCACTCGTGGAAGTGTTCGGCAATCTGTAGGGACCGCTAGTGGACCGATTGGGTCGAGTGAGGTACATGTATCAAAGTGAAGCTTATGTGAAGGGGCATTTGATGGTCTGGGTGTGGGGTTGAAATAGCGGCATTCTGCGCATGCGCGGTGGCCATAGGGTATGGAAATAGACGTTTTGTTACCTAGAGGAGCCACTATTGGTCCGATTGGGTCATATGAGGTATCAAAGTGAGGCCTATGTGAAGGGGCATCTGATGGGCTGGGTGTGGGGTTGAAATATCGGCATTCTGCGCATGCGCGGTGGCCGAAGGGTATGAAAATAGCCGTTTTGGAGCTAGGGGAGTCCCTAATGGTCCAATGGGGTCGAGTGAGGTATCCAAGTGAAGCATTCGTGAAGGGGCATCTGATGGTCTGGGTGTGGGATTGAAATAGCGGAATTCTGCGCATGCGCGGTGGCCAAAGGGTATGAAAATAGCCGTTTTGGGAGCTAGGGGAGCCACTAATGGTCCAATGGGGTCTAGTGAGGTATCAAAGTGAAGCTTAGGTGAGGGGGCATCTGACTGGACTAGTGGCTCGGCCGTTGTCACCATTCTGCGCATGCGCAGGCAGGGAATTCTGGGAAAAGGGTGTGGAAATAGACGTTTTAGGGTTTAGGTGAGCCCCTAATGGGCCGATGGAGTTGTATGAGGTATCAGTGTGAAGCATTCGTGAAGGGGCATCCGATGGGCTGGGTGTGGGGTGGAAATATCTGCATTGCCAAAAGGTATGGAAATAGACGTTTTGGGGCTAGGGGAGCCTCTAGTTGACCAATGGGGTCGAGTTAGGTATCAAAGTGAAGAATTCGTGAAGGAGCATCTGATGGGTTGGGTGTGCGGTAGGAATATCATTCTGTGCATGCGCAGACGCAATGCGGAGCTCTCGTCCAATCAGAAGCGAGTATTTCAAATCCGTCACAGAGCTCTCAGCCAATCAGACGCGAGTATTTTTACCCTGTGCATTATGGGACATATCCAAGATGGCGGCACGTATGTTCAAGATGGCGGCACATCCGGTGTCGAAAACTGGCCATTTCGTCGGGATGTGGTCACCTAGTGTCGAAAACTGGTCCCTGTATGGGTCCCGCTATACGTTTTGCAGCTAGGGGAGCCACTACTGGTCCAATGGAGTTGTATGAGGTATCAATGTGAAGCATAGGTGAATAGTGGGGCGGATATGTGGCAAAGTACAGGAGGATTGTGGGTTTGGTGGTAAAAGCACCAAAATTGGCACATTTGAAGTTTAATATATAGCAAACGATTTTAGATATAGGGCCAAGCTAAATTTTTTCCGTGGATGCCCGGAATGGCAAAATTCAAAATGGTCACCATTGTGAGGCAGATATGTGAAATAATTGTGGTAAAAGCACCAAAATTGGCACAGTTGATGATCAGAAGGTACTTAATGATTCCAGATATAGGGCCAAGCTCAATTTTTTCTTTTATGCCCGTAAACTGAGAAAATCCAAGATGGCCACCATGTGCGTCGTGAAAATCTATTAAACGGCATATCTTCCTGAATACATGTCACAAAAACATGAATAAAATGCTGTTTCATATGTTTTCGTACACAAGGAAGCCATTACTGATGTAGATATATGACAATTTATCATATTTTATAACCTCAGGACATGCGTTCAGAATATCTATATTAAGAAGTCCATATGTGATCAATTTGTTGATCAGCAGACACTAAACAATTTAAGATACAGTGTCATTACGATTTTGTGCAATATCAGCTATATGTGTGAACATCAAAGATTGTGTCCATACGATTCACGCATAACAAGAAGTTCCATATCGTAGTCACTTAAGAACATACATATCTGAATGCAATATTATTTTCCCAGATATAAGGTTTCCAATACCAACATAGATACGCCATCAAGAAACGCCACAATCAAGCAAACCAAAACAACATATTATTATGACAAATAAATCTGTGTTTTTCTTCTTGCAGATGACTGATTAGAACCACCATGCCAGCGAAGAAGCGATGTAAGATTGTACAAGATGACAGTCTGCAACCATCTACGTCGACAGTCTACCATCACCATATGGATTGGAGCCGTTATGCCCTGTGCCAAGTACATTCTTCAGAAGTGCTCCACTGCTCAGCAAGGTCGAAGAGGACAGATGTTGGGGCTGGGTATTACCGCATGGGTGACATTTTAACAAAGTTCCGAGACTTAGGCGAACAGCCAATTTCTGTGGACATAGCTCTGTTAGATGATGGCGATGGAATCTCTCAGACACTTGCCAAACATAGTGCCCAATGGCACACATCTTGCCGTTTGAAATGTTCTTCAAGCCGACTGGTACGACTAGAGTCACGAACAATAATTCCATGTGGAGGTGACACCCGAGATCGCCCTTACACGCGGCGCCATGTTGCATGCGAAGATGTAACATCAAAAGGTGACACATGTTTCTTCTGTGACAAGGTGCAACAGAGAGTGCCCCTCTGCACGCTGTTTGGCAAGTGTCCGAGATATTCCATCGCCATCATCTAACAGAGCTATGTCCACAGAAATTGGCTGTTCGCCTAAGTCTCGGAACTTTGTAAAAATGTCTCCCACGCGGTCATTCCCAGCTCCAACATCTGTCCTCTTCGACCTTGCTGGGCAGTGGAGCACTTCTGATGAATGTACTTGGCACAGGGCACAACGGCTCCAATCCATGTGGTGATGGCCGACTGTCGACGGTTGCAGACTGTCATCTTGTACAATCTTACATCACTTCTTCGCTGGCACGGTGGTTCTAATCAGTCATCTACAAGAAGAGAAACACAGATTTACTTGTCATAATAATATGTTGTTTTGGTTTGCTTGATTGTGGCGTTTCTTGATGGCGTATCTATGTTGGTTTTCGGTGCAGTTTGGTATTGGAAGCCTTATATCTGGGAAAATAATAAGAATGTTCATATAATGATATTTGCTTAGTGGGTCGGACAAAGTTTGGGTTTTGTTCATATACTGCAGCTATTTCGCATGCATTGGTATATAATTATGATTGCAATGTATTTCTGTCGATTGCCCGATGTTTTGTGTTTATGAAAACATATAGAAAATAATATTGCATTCAGATATGTATGTTCTTAAGTGACTACAATATGGGACTTCTTGTTATGCGTCAATCGTATGGACACAATCTTTGATGTTCACACATATAGCTGATATTGCACAAAATCGTAATGCCACTGTATCTTAAATTGTTTAGTGTCTACTGATCATCAAATTGATCACATATGAACTTGTTAATATAGATATTCTGAACGCATGTCCTGAAGTTATAAAATATGATAAATTGTCATATTTCTGCATCAGCAATGGCTTCCGTGTGTACGAAAACATATAAAACACCATTTTATTCATGTTTTTGTGACATGTATTCAGGAACATATGCCGTTTAATACATTTTCTCGACGCACATGGTGGCCATCTTGGATTTTCTCAGTTTATGGGCATAAAAGAAAAAATTGAGCTTGGCCCTATATCTGGAATCATTAAGTACCTTCTGATCATCAACTGTGCCAATTTTGGTGCTTTTACCACAAAAGCCACAATTATTTCACATATCTGCCTCACTAGAAGGGGCATCCAGACATGGGTGGGTGCATGTAAAATTTTCCGGAAAAAAAAAACGGAACACGGACTTTATCGAAAAATCCGGGAAAATACCTATATAGGTATAGGGGTATGTAGGTCGCCGGGCTTAACGGGGCTTGTGACACTTGAGAGAACAACAACAACAACAAGTTTTTTTTCATATAGTTTATTTTCCCCAATGTTACATCATACCCACGCTGGGGGAGCCGCGTTGGGTATGTTTACAGCTCAAAAAGACTCTTGCCCAATCAGAGGCCACCATTTGTATCTGTCATATTCGTTCCTGTCCGTTAGATTCTTGTCCAATCAGAAGTTTCCATTTCAAAAAGTTCCATCTTCGGCCATGTTCGCTCTGAACCGTTTATTCTAATCATCGTCGGACAGGCCTGGATATTCTTCGGGTAGCATGTCCTGAAACAGTTGTTTGCGCATTCTGATCGCATTTTCCAGGGCCTCGGTGGGTGGTAGCCCCATAGCCTCTTCCAAGTGACGCTTGGTCTTCATGATGGACCTGTGCGTGGTGTCGCCTTTCATTTCAAGCGGTAGTAAGGTATACTGTTCACAGATCGCCATGGCTGTTTTCCTGATGCGGGGGCGCATTTGGGTGTACGTCTGTTGTAAATTATCCTCTCCGGCGTCCTCGATCGCTGCAGCGTAAGTATTGATAGCTGCTGTCACAATACGATCCCAGAAGGTAGGTTCTGCCTCACTTTCCACCGACGTAGGCTGACTATCTGAGGACAAGCACTCCGTATCACTAGATAGACTCTCAGCAATCTCTGTTTCGGTATCAGTCGATACACTCTCAGCAGTCTCTGTATCAGCATCCGCCTCAACGGACTCCTCGGTGTCTTCAATCCCATGTATATTTTTCTGGTGTCGCATCATATCGTAATGTCTGGTGAACGTGCGTTCGCACTCAGAGCAAGTATAAGTCATGTTGACGGTTGAACGTCGACTGTGCGTGTTTTGGGAAATACGCTTGCTTTTATAGACAGTAACGCCCATCAACGCTTAGCTTAACGCTTCAACGCCCTGGTGAATTAGCTCAGAAGCTCTGATTTTCATGGAATTAACACCAATTCATCGAAATGCGGTGACGCCCGTCAACGCCCGTCGTTACGCCTTAACGCCCGTCTCAACGCCTTAACGCCCGTCTCAACGCCTTAACACACTTTCTTAACGCTTTAACGTCGTTTAATGATGCGTTCGAACAAATGTTTCTTTTGTGCTATTGCTCTGATATACGCCGCTTTCCAGTTCATGCCCGAGGTTTTCAACATCGACGCCGTTCTTTCAATTTCCATATGGACTGGGTCCTTATCCAACAATATCATATGGGTCAGTAAGTCGGCATACCGCTGACGTAAAGCCCGCCGTAGTCTGGGTGCCAATCTGTTATGGGCTAAAATTGCGGCTTCCTCTTTCGAATACCCTTTGCGTTGAAACTTGTTTTCTGTGACCTCCAACATCTCGCCCATCTCGGCGTCCATACTTTCTTTGAACAAATCCTTCCATAACCTCGAGTTCACATGATCTTTTTCAACCTCGGGTTGGTCCTTCACGGTTGGGTGATATTCCGGTACTGGTGGTATGAAGGAGGCCCGCTGTACGGGGATGGGTTGCTGCTGCTGCTGCTCTGCCAGGAGTGGACTCGGCGGATGGTGTAGGGGTATATGACGTTGCGGTGATTCTTCGCCGGGTAACAGGTGGGTCATCAGCCGACGATCTTCCGGGGTATGGGCCTTTAAATCTACGAACAGGTAGCCGTACGGACGGCTTGTCGCTCCTTGAAACGCCTGCATGAAATGGTCGATGTTCTGAGGATAAATTCGACTACCAAACACACGGATTTGTGCTCTGTCAATGGGATTGGAGAACAACACAATGTATTGGCAGTTCAAGGCAATATCTCTAGACGCATTCCCTTGAGGAAAGAGATTCTGGGTCAAATAGATGACGGACAGATTGCGATGGTGGGACCCTTTGGTGAATAGGTCGGCAATTTTCGAATTGTCCTTGGCCGCACTCATCAGATCATCGAGCACTACCACGTTGGTCTGCTCGGAATCGAAGTAATAGGGTTCGTCTATGTCGTGAGGGGGGCTGCCATTGGCTATAACACCAAACAACACGTGTCCGAGCTGGGGTTGCCACACCTCCCTCTAAGAACTTCATCACCCAGGATGTCTTTCCACATCCTGTAGGGCCGCTCACCGTCATCGTATAGGGATGCTCTACTGCTCTTGTTGGACCTATAGCGGGACTCGGCTGTGTCTCTTGGTTGTGTTTGCGTTGAATGTGCCTGAGCATACTATCGCGACGAGAGAATGTTCTCTCACAGAACGTACACGTACACGACATGTTCATCAGTCGACCAATACATATGGACTGATGATGGACACATGTTCATTCCTATATTTAAAGACTCTACCACCACCACACACACCACCACCGACTCCACCAACACCACCGCCGCACACCACCAACACCACCAACGCCACCATCAACGCCACCAACGCCACCACCAACGCCACCAACGCCACCACCGGGCGTCAACGCCCGGTGGTGGTGGTGGTGGTGGTGGTGGTTGTGGTGGTGGTGGTGGTGGTGGCCGGAACTGACCTTTGACCCCGGCGCGCAAAGGTTTCCACCGCACGGTGGAAACCTTTACACCGCGCGCGCCGATGGTGGCGTTGGTGGCGTTGGTGGTGGTGTTGGTGGTGTGCGGTGGTGGTGTTGGTGGAGTCGGTGGTGATGTGTGTGGTGGTGGTAGAGTCTTTAAATATAGGAATGAACATGTGTCCATCATCAGTCCATATGTATTGGTCGACTGATGAAGATGTCGTGTACGTGTACGTTCTGTGAGAGAACATTCTCTCGTCGCGATAGTATGCTCAGGCACATTCACTGCAAACACAACCAAGAGACACAGCCGAGTCCCGCTATAGGTCCAACAAGAGCAGTAGAGCATCCCTATACGATGACGGTGAGCGGCCCTACAGGGTGTGGAAAGACATCCTGGGTGATGAAGTTCTTAGAGGGAGGTGTGGCAACCCCAGCTCCGACACGTGTTGTTTGGTGTTATAGCCAATGGCAGCCCGCCTACGAAACTACGCGATTACAGAATGTGAGCTTTGTCCCAGGAATTCCTCACGACATAGACGAACCCTATTACTTCGATTCCGAGCAGACCAACGCGGTAGTCCTCGATGATCTGATGAGTGCGGCCAAGGACAATTCGAAAATCGCCGGCCTATTCACCAAAGGGTCCCATCATCGCAATCTGTCCGTCATCTATTTGACTCAGAATCTCTTTCCTCAAGGGAAGGCGTACAGAGATATTGCCTTGAACTGCCAATACTTTGTGTTGTTCTCCAATCACATTGACAGAGCACAAATCCGTGTGTTTGGTAGTCGAATTTATCCTCAGAACATCGACCATTTCATGCAGGCGTTTCAAGGAGCGACAAGCCGTCCGTACGGCTACCTGTTCGTAGATTTAAAAGCCCATACCCCGGAAGATCGTCGGCTGACGACCCACCTGTTACCCGGCGAAGAATCACCGCAACGTCATATACCCCTACACCATCCGCCGAGTCCACTCCTGGCAGAGCAGCAGCAGCAGCAACCCACCCCCGTACAGCGGGCCTCCTTCATACCACCAGTACCGGAATATCACCCAACCGTGAAGAACCAACCCGAGGTTGAAAAAGATAATGTGAATTCGAGGTTATGGAAGGATTTGTTCAAAGAAAGTATGGACGCCGAGATGGGCGAGATGTTGGAGGTCACAGAAAACAAGTTTCAACGCAAAGGGTATTCGAAAGAGGAAGCCGCAATTTTAGCCCATAACAGATTGGCACCCAGACTACGACGGGCTTTACGTCAGCAGTATGCCGACTTACTGACCCATATGAAATTGTTGGATAAGGACCCAGTCCATATGGAAATTGAAAGAACAGCGTCGATGTTGAAAATCTCGGGCATGAACTGGAAAGCGGCGTATGTCAGAGCAATAGTACAAAAGCAACATTTGTTCGAACGCATCATTAAACGACGTTAAAGCGTTAAGAAAGTGTGTTAAGGCGTTGAGACTGGCGTTAAGGCGTTGAGACGGGCGTTAAGGCGTAACGACGGGTGTTGGCGGGCGTCACTGCATTTCGATGAATTGGTGTCAATTCCATGGAAATCAGAGCTTCTGATCTAATTCACCAGGGCGTTGAAGCGTTAAGCTAAGCGTTGACGGGCGTTACTGTCTATACAAGCGAGCGTATTTCCCAAAAACACGCACAGTCGACGTTCAACCGTCAACATGACTTATACTTGATCTGAGTGCGAACGCACGTTCACCAGACATTACGATATGATGCGACACCAGAAAACTATACATGGGATTGAAGACAACGAGGAGTCCGTTGAGGCGGATGCTGATACAGAGACTGCTGAGAGTGTGCCGACTGATACCGAAACAGAGATTGCCGAGAGTCTATCTAGTGATGCGGGGAGCTTGACCTCAGATAGTCAGCCTACGTCGGTGGAAAGTGAGGCAGAACCTACCTTCTGGGATCGTATTGTGACAGCAGCTATCAATACCGGAGAGGATAATTTACAACAGACGTACACCCAAATGCGCCCCCGCATCAGGAAAACAGCCATGGCGATCTATGAACAGTATACCTTACTACCGCTTGAAATGAAAGGCGACCCCACGCACAGGTCCATCATGAAGACCAAGCGTCACTTGGAAGAGGCTATGGTGCTACCACCCACCGAGGCCCTGGAAAATGCGATCAGAATGCGCAAACAACTGTTTCAGGACATGCTACCCGAAGAATATCCAGGCCTGTCCGACGATGATTAGAATAAACGGTTCAGAGCGAACATGGCCAAAGATGGAACTTTCTGAAATGGAGACTTCTGATTGGACAAGAATCTAACGGACAGGAACGAATACGACAGATGCAAATGGTGGCCTCTGATTGGGCAAAAGTCTTTTTGAGCTGTAAACATACCCAACGCGGCTCCCCCAGCGTGGGTATGATGTAACATTGGGGAAAATAGACTATATGAAAAAAAACTTGTTGTTGTTGTTGTTCTCTCAAGTGTCACAAGCCCCGTTAAGCCCGGCGACCTCTATACCCATATAGGTATTTTCCCGGATTTTTCGATAAAGTCCGTGTTCCGTATTTTTTTTTTCCGGAAAATTTTACATGCACCCACCCATGTCTGGATGCCCCTTCACCTATGCTTCACACTGATACCTCATACAACTCCATTGGACCATTAGTGGCTCCCCTAGCTGCAAAACGTATAGCGGGACCCGTACAGGGTCCAGTTTTCGACACTAGGTGACCACATCCCGCCGAAATGGCCAGTTTTCGACACCGGATGTGCCGCCATCTTGAACATACGTGCCGCCATCTTGGATATCTCCCATAATGCACAGGGTAAAAATACTCGCTTCTGATTGGCTGAGAGCTCTGTGACGGATTTGAAATACTCGCTTTTGATTGGACGAGAGCTCCGCATTGCGTCTGCGCATGCGCAGAATGATATTCCTACCGCACACCCAACCCATCAGATGCTCCTTCACGAATTTTTCACTTTGATACCTAACTCGACCCCATTGGTGAACTAGGGGCTCCCCTAGCTCCAAAACGTCTATTTCCATACACTTTGGCCACCGCGCATGCGCAGAATGCAGATATTTCAACCCCTCACCCAGCCCATCAGATGCCCCTTCACATAGGCCTCACTTTGATACCTCATATGACCCAATCGGACCAATAGTGGCTCCCCTAGTTAACAAAACGTCTATTTCCATACCCTTTGGCCACCGCGCATGCGCAGAATGCCGCTATTTCAACCCCACACCCAGACCATCAAATGCCCCTTCACATAAGCTTCACTTTGATACATGTACCTCACTCGACCCAATCGGTCCACTAGCGGTCCCTACAGATTGCCGAACACTTCCACGAGTGACTGTCATAGTCCAGACACGAGTTGTCTCCCTTGGAGCTATATACAGACCTCGGTGACTTTTTCAAAAATTTCACCGATTCGCTCCGCAACACTTCCCATAATGTTCTACATGACGAGACGAGTAAAATAAATCCGAACAACCATACTGCAAATGTATAGAAGTAAGTTTCCCATTAGATTCAACATTGACCAGTGCACCAGTATGTGCCGAAGATTTATATATTGATATTTTTAACGTTGGAATATACGATAGGACTCGTGGAGTAGTGGATAACGTGTCTGCCTCTGGATAAAGAGGACCCGGGTTCGAGTCCCGGGTTCGTTGTATAGAGTTTCAGTTTTTTTTTAATATTTATTCTTATTTATTTATTTATTTATTTATTGATTTATTAATTAATTTATTTATTGATTGATTAATTAAAATTAATTAATTAAAATTAATTAATTAATTAATTTATTTATTTATTTATTCTGTGAAAACATCCATGACATGACTGAAAAGAGCCTCACTCGGCCCAATCGGACCATGCAGCGTATTTGTAGTCTAGGGACTACTTTTTCACCGCGGAAGCTTTCTTCCGCGACCGCATCACAGCCAAACCGCATCACCGCGGAGGAATACAAAGGTCAAAGTTTGCCGGAACTATAGTCACCCAGAGCATGGAGCTCTCTTGTGCTGGAGGTAGTTTTTGGTCAATCGCGCTGGTGGCGCCCTCCGCAATTTCCTCCGCAAACAAGAGTTATATTTCCCGGCAAAATAAGCTCTGTAATAGCCTTTATATACTACTCAGGAGCTTACAAACTCTGTTCCCGTGACCTAAATTCCATGCGATTGGTCGATAAACAGCCAAATCGATTTGACTTGGTGTTCAGCTGTGCTTACCACAAGCTTTTTTACTTTATTCAAATGGACTGAACGCAATCTTTGTCCGAAGATATAAATTATACCATATGAAACACTCCGATCTAGAGTCCTAACGAGAAATTTGCTTTCACAACTCCAAATAGTTCTGTTCGAGAAAATTGTCTCAGACACTCTTCTCTATAGAATTTAGATCAGAGTGTATCGAAGCACTACACAAAAGTTATATTTACTATATATTTAATGCAGTGAGAAATGATTGCAAAGTCCGTGAACTGGGAAAAACCTAGTCGAATTCGAAGTGAATGGTTTAATAAGGACTTAATGTCACCAGATCGCCAAGCAAACATCGCTACTCCAGTACCATATAACAGTATACACGGGTTTTCACGTGGTTAGTCGTTTTATAACTGAAAAATATATATGCCATTATGGATATGCTAATAAATCACAGAGAGCACTACAGTCCCCTGAAACAAGAGGAAAGCAGCGAATTCGATGATTCATGAGCGTACATGGCGTATTTTGGACGTGGAATGGTTAAGGCATCATCTGAGCGAAGTCTTGATCCCAGGCTGGCTCATGGTGCCTGTGTAGTCGGGTTAAGTTTTGATACGATATGGTTGACAGCTGTACCGGCGGCGTTGGTCAGGGTATTCACTATACCAGTAAGAGGGCTGTGCATACCGCCGAGAGTATCTTCTACAATTGAACAAACCAGCCACATCATTTATTGCTGAAGATATCTCTATGAAATTAAAGGAGCTATCAAGAAGATATTCAATATTACTGCGACCTCTCAGTTAGACCATTGGTCTTTCAGTGAATGGGTGGGGGTTATTATTTCAATCGCTGTCACCTGACTCCAACAGATTGTATGTAACTGAATACTTATATGGGTTTAAATGTCAAACATGATTTTTATCGGGACTTACGCATAACTTGTCCGACGGCGTCCTTAAGTGTAGCGAGAGCCTCCCCGGCGGTACTGGTGATCGTACCCAAGTGGGTCTTGAGGGTGTTCACGTGCGTTGCGAGTTTGGAGCCCAACTCGTTCACAGTTCCTTTGACTGCACTCAGCAAGTTAGTGGCATGAGTTTTCAGCGTACTCCCGGCAGAGCTCACCAACTGTCGGAAAGAAGAATCAAATGGATGGTTACTGAGGGAGATACTTCTACGATACTTTAACCATTTGTTGCCACATTCATTGCCACAGTGGGGACACGGATTATTCTAAACAAATCATAGGTCATGCCTAACTGAACACCCATGAGAAGCGAATAACTTTCAACTGCAAGTATTGGTCTATCAATATCAATCATCCGCCCTGAACTTTGTATGGCTTTCTATATTTTCATGATGCTTGACACAAACACTGATATACTACTCAAATAAATGAGTTATAATAATTCCGCTAGTAGTGATCTAGGTTGCACATGTTTAACCTCTCTATGGTATTTAAATTGACGCAATCATAGTGTCATTGTGATACATCGTAACTGATGAAACCATTTCTATAAGAAGACTTCTTACTGACCAGGATCGCCTTGCTGAAATCATTATGCTGCTTGAATTATCTGAATTGATACATATATATTTCCACAATTTGATCTGCTGGCAATAAATCAAACTATACTCACCGTTTTGAGGGAATCGATGTGAGGCTTGAAGAGATTAGCCAATGTCTGCCCGATCTGGTTTAGTCCCAGACTGTCAAGGATGCCCCGCTTTTGTGCCCCTAACAGAGGCTTGAGGAAGGCAACGGCTTCGCTGGCGATGTTACTAAGAAGGTGGTCGGCAACATCATTGTGACCCGCTGAAAAGAAAGGCGGGAATGTCATAGCTTGTGAGATGAATCTAAATATGTCTTTACTAAAAAAATGTTTATCTTTTCACTAGTAAAGTACACAACAGGAGATGTTTGGATGCGCTACATGCATATTTTTCGAATGTGATCGTTCATTGATACTATGTTTCAGGTGGCTTTAAGAGCTATACTAGCAACAAATATCAACATTTCGCAGCACTCGTACAAAAGAAAAGAAGGAACGGAAAGAGATCATAGCACTGTATGTTGAGTCCACTGCTTAAAAATATTTGTTTCGGCGTAGTCATTGACGTGACTGACGCTACAATCGCTAAAGCCTGGGGTTCTTATATATGACATATATGTTGAGTGAGAATATAGAGTTTGGTGGAAATCCGGTCAGTGGCTTTCCGTGCTATAATAAACAGTGAGTGACAGTCAACCAGACAGGCAACGCCCTTTTTCATGATTTGGGTATTAGACGTGTTATCAAGTCATGAGACGCTTGGATGGTGTATCACACATGTATGCTGTTCATTGGATGAAGAGGTGAAATGATAGGTAACACCCAATGAGTTGGGCGAGACCCACTAGAGAGTGAGTCCAGGGGCTGGTGACACTGATCTGGAGATTTACCTTTATATCTACGTCTTAAAGAATTCAATTTGTGGAATGAAACAGGTCCAAGTGAAAGGTTGTACAATCCTACGAGCTATTCTCCCGTGTATTATATTCAAACATACTTTTTCAGTTATGTTCCAGAATAAGGTTAGAAGAAGAAGGGAATCTCCACATTGCTTACCAACGGCTTCTTCAACCTTAGAGACGAGGTTGGTAATTGGTTCTTTCAGGAATTCTAAGCTTTTAACATTGTTCTCCACTGTCGAGAGTTTGTCGAGGGCGGCGTTGAAGATCTCCTTAAATTGTCCACTTTTTCCGGAAATAAATCCCTCAATTCCTTTGATGAAAGTCTCGGCCTTCTGCAAACTGTGAAACGAGTGAGGATAGAATATAAGGGTCGACTGAATGGTTTCCTCCAACTAGTATTTTTGGATTGATTGAGTAAGTAGGCCACAAGAATGGACATCATCGCTGGCCAAATTTTCACTTTTTCCTAGAATGATGTTTCCTGCATATTGGCATGCTTAATTTATTCATGCATCAACCAAATTGGAAAATAAGCAATCGACACTATTTATTGATGCTTGCAAGTCAAATGATGTTCTTCTCTTCTAAAATAGGCAGTGGTTGTTTTTATGATCCAGACGGAATTCTGGACTGCTTCTTATATATTGAATCGAAAATAAATGGTTTTTTCTTTGAAGCAATGCAAAACATGAAAATAATGATTTTCTGTCGTTTCCAAGAAGGAAATGTATGCGGGTGGGGTGGGTGTGAATAGGTTAGGGTGTCTAATAATGTTCGTTAGTATTATTTATCAGAAGGCTGGATATTTTTGGAGTTTAAATATAGTTGAGTCAAGCGCTGCTTCATTGACAGATTCGATGAAATTATCATACGATCAAGTTGCCAGGGAAGTTTAATCTTCGACGATATTTTCTCTAACAATAACATTCTGTTAGCTCAAATAGAATGCTCCTATATGTATGGATATGTATGTATGGAGCAAAATCGAAATTGCTCTCGGGGTCACCATTTTTGATATTCCCATGATGCTTTGCTCTTAGGATCATGATATTCACCCGCGTAGACTCAATAATAACTCAGGATGTTCCTGAGGAGATTAACAGAATATCTTAGAGTTGCGAGGTAGTAGTCGGACTGAATTCACTTACTCCAGTTCCCTCTTCGTCCCAGTTTTGAGATTCCCAAGATGTAGTAATAAATCTGGAACAAATATTTGCCAAGTTTGAATCAATTTTTTAAAGAATAATATTATTAATGGTAGCGATTCGATACCTTGGTTTTGATGACCCCAGCGACAGGTTACATTATATTTGCAAACTTTGGAATTCGGACAGTTACTTATTTCATTAATTATTTGTTTCCACACCGTCCCTTCTCAATATTACTGTTGTGTATTTATTAGCAAACATCATCCTTTAGTTGAGGAAACGTGACATGGTAACCTCTGATTCCCAAATATATATAGTGTTTACCAATTCATATAAGAAGTTTCAAAGAGATATGGATAATATTTGCAATAAGAGGTACAGGTACGGAAATACTTAGGTATTTGTCCTCATCCGCAGAGCGAGTCTACACAGTATACCTATAGTTGATAGGTGACAAACTTACCTATAGTTACACAGTATACCTATAGTTCATAGGTGACAAACTTACCTATAGTTACACAGTATACCTATAGTTACACAGTATACCTATAGTTACACAGTATACCTATAGTTGATAGGTGACAAACTTACCTATAGTTGATAGGTGACAAACTTACCTATAGTTGATAGGTGACAAACTTACCTATAGTTGATAGGTGACAAACTTACCTATAGTTGATAGGTGACAAACTTACCTATAGTTGATAGGTGACAAACTTACCTATAGTTGATAGGTGACAAACTTTGGCAGAAATATTTAGAATGGTTACCTCACTTTCTGATCAATATTTTCTTTGACAGAAAAGGACAGAAGTCACAAATAGCTACCTTGAATAGTTTGAGATAGAACGTTCTTGCCCGTGGTTTCCAAAGTGTGTAAGAGGTTTTCACCGACTGGTTTAGCCGCCTCACCGATAGCCTTTCCGATAGTTTCAAAGAAATTGAGAACTTCCTTCAGGAAGGCTTGGCTTCCGGTGACCAGCACCAAACATGACACGAGAACGAGAAAGAATTTCATTGTCGCTGATTGGCCTACGGAGATCAAATCAAACCATCTTTCATAAATCATTAAATTTTAATCTAATATCGTATTACAGCAATTTTGGTCATTTCCTCTTAGCAAAAGACATGTTTTACTGATGCATCGATGTTGTTTGTATCATATATTTTATCAGCGACGAATTGTTTTGGATATGGTTAGTAATACTTTTAATAAGTTTTACCTTGAGCTTGCATATGTAAAGCTAGCAACAGGACATTTTATCCTGGTATATATGTAGCCAATAAAAAGTTTCCAAACGCAATCCGAGATTCTGCGCCATAGATTGGAATAATCAATGAAAATATACATATTTGGGAAATCTGGATGAATAATATTTTCCTTACCTAACAGTCCTGATGCCGTCTCGGTAAAGACGAAGAAAATCGTTGACAGCTTATATATTTGGTTCAAGGTTAAACTATGCCTATGTAACATTATCAAATGTGGGAGTGGTTGACGGAACGTGATCGAGGGTTCAGCCGAACTTACGGTGGTCCATAGGTGACATTGGTTTTCATGACTTCCTTTGTATTTTTTCAAGAAATCAACTGAATTTCGGTTAGTTTTATCCCTTTTTGTGCCGTGGTAAGTCGCGTTTGAATTGCAAAAATCACCAGGAAATGACCGATAAACCGAAGATACAAATCTTTTATAACAACAAAAATCGCAAAACATAGACCGAACCGCAGAAAAGGAGTTAAAGGGCATTTTCTGGGTATGTTGTTGTTATTGTTGTAACAGGATTTGTGTCACACTAAACAATGTATGAAGTAAGACGAACTATGATCAGTTCGCGGTATGCCAAGTTGATAATCCATAATTTGTTTACGGAACTTGATATATGGGAAGTTATTTCAAACAGATAACCAGAAGAGCCTATTACATGTACGTCTCTATATTATAAACTTTATCTCCAAAAATGTTTTTGTCAGAGATGTTCACCAGATTTGCATCGATATTGCATCAAAGACGACCTAATGAATGTTTCTGTTCATGTTCAGGCTACCATGAGTTGCTACAAATGTACATTCAATAGATCGATACTTTTATTAGGGTGACAACGATCATGTTAAAAACAACATCATATAATAACTTATCCTTAGCTGAAAGGTCAGTTGATTTCGTGGAAAATACCAAACAATCAATGGAAAAAATGTCCAATGTCCCCGATGAGCCACGGTACGAACTAGATCCTTGTGTAAAGTAGCTTATTTTCGTACACTAGCAGGTCGAGACCGCCGTATTTTTGACTTCTACTCAGAACAGCGACCACTGTCTTCTTTTGGATATTGTTCAATGTGTTAGCTTGTCAGTGTAAAAATATGTCAAAACTCTTGGAATCCTCTGTAATTAACCTGTAGTTCGCCGTCACATGATTCTGCCAGCTGAATATTGTAACAGCTGTTTAGACGAATGGTTACAGTATCGGCCTACAGATTCGAATAGCGCAATATAGCGAACCCCCAACCATAAAAGAAATATTTTCAATTTTTTTCGTTTTCCATCTTGGATTTAGAGTTTAATATGCAATAGGGATGTGAAATAAAGACAGCGATTGCTTATCTCAAATAAATAAATAATCTTATAATTGCTTATCTTAAATAAATGTTACACCTGTATAATGAGAGTATTTCGTGGGAGGTCAGCAGAAGTATAAAAAGTTTTATGAACGGAAAGGTGATAAAGGTGAAAACTGTAATGAGCATTATTTCATGGCCTGTTAGGCCAATAACGCAAAATATATGGTTCTTCAATTTTTACTCACTGTAATTAATATGGCTATACTTATTTCATCATTTGCAGCTTATGAAGATTCTTACAGTATTGTAGCTAAAACATGTTATTTTTATTCAGGAAATGACTCTCAGTAAGAGATCGACTCTTATGCTTTTGCCAAGTACCTTCTTATGTATTGTTACACTGAACTTTTGGAAATATTTGGTCTATTGGTCTTTTCAAGTCCATTGGTATAACAATACAATTGATTATTTTTCCGTGAATGGCTGGATTTGTTCAAAAATACGTATGGTATGAGAATATGACTCGGAAATTCCCAATAAACTGACCTCATCGAGCTGACACGAAATTGGGGAATTCCTCAACATTACGTCACAGCTATATATCGGCCGGATCGGAGTGAGACGATTTATAGACCAGCAGAGAGTAAAACTGAAGGGGGAAAATCCATCGAATGCGAACACTTCAATCGGATTTCTTATTTCGTCTATTTTTCGAATGTATACCCTAAAGAGCACGAAGAAAGAGGATCGATTTAGCTCAAGCTTTTGTAAGAGAAATTTGATGTTGCTACCTTACGTGTCTACCTTCTTCTAATCCCGCTTTAAGCGGGAATCACCCAAAACTTGCTGTCAGAGACTTGGGCATTTCTGTACGCGACATCCTCTGCCGTGTAATGGATAACGCTGTTGATTTGAGAACTACGCTGACAGATTCCCAGGAACTCCTTTAAAACTGATAAAAGTAGTTTTTTGTGAACAGTAGTTGAATTTGATTTCAACTCCCCGTAAACAAAGCTGATTGGCGTTCGGAAATAATGTTTTCATCAATACACACATCATTTTATTTTTACTGTGCAAGATTGCCGAATCTTGCATCCGCTGTACTATTCAATCAAACAACCAGTGCCAGTCAGGAAGAACATTTAAAAGCGGAATAGTTGAAACATTGGTTTTCAGAAGCCAAATTCTAACGAGACGAGTATACCACACGCGGAGATCCCCAAAAATGCGAGAAAATTTCTGCCAAACAATCCAGACCAGAGCTACCCGGCTACCCTCACCAACCCATCGATATAATAGCGATCAACACTTCAAGTTACACGCCAAAGCGCCCTTATCCTGGTCAGAAATAATGATACAGAATTTTAGACACGCTTTTAAAACTTTTAGTCGATAGTGGTTGTTGCTGTTTTGAAACACTTCAATAAATTCTTGAGTGCGAACATATATCAATTATTGGATATGACACCTATATTCCATCTAGTATTCCAGAATTGCTGTATCGTTAGAGAAAATATTAGTGGGTCATGGGGTTTATTCATGAGCCGTACACTGTTCATAGCATATTCATGAACCCCGCTTATAGACTGTTAGTCCCCGAGGTCCGCCCTCTGTACATGTCATTCGACAAAATATATGTAGGTTTATTGCTTTGGTTGGAAATTTGAGCCGCACGACGTCGGGCGTTACAGGTAAGTTTTTCTGGGTATTCTTGCATTCATCAGGGTTACCCTATGTTGAGGCGCTTACGCCATAACACGATGATCATCTATTAACATCAGATGAGTTATTTGTTGAGCTGATCTGTCATCACAGCTGCCGAGCTAGCGTATCTAATTCCGCTTAAGCCGGTGCTAGGGGCCGTGTGGATACTTCATAGTCACCACATAAGCAAGTACAATGAAAGCGTGGCTGAGATACTAAGACTACGTCCGAGAATCCACCGTATTCTCGGGTCCGAATCTGAGGTGCCGACGGATGCTTTCCTGTAGAGTCATATGGTTGCTTTTTAGTCGTCAGAAGTCGTCATTTTTCCCCACCTTTTGCACATCGCTCAAATTCTCCCTCTTTCCAGTGGCATTCACAATGCTTTTTTTAATAAAAACACAATTATTTTGATATTATTTAATATTTATTTCCAAAAACATACATCCACGGCGAGTTTATACTCTTGGTTCAAGGTGCCGTTGTCGGGTTAAGTTTTGAGGTGATGTGTCCAACTACAGTACCAGCGGCGTTAGTTAGAGTGTTTACAATACCAGTGATTGGGTTGTGAAGGCTGGAGAACGTGTCTTCTACAAAACAACAGATAAAACATTCCATACAACATTGATTAATATATACGACCAGAAAAATTGTGTTGGCTTAACACCATTTTTGATATTGAGGGCTAGTAATGCTGTTGAGAAATGATGACCAATGTGGACACTAAAAAACTGTGTTGAGACCAGTTCCACACCAAATAATGGTGTTGGTCAACAACAATGAAGGGTGTTCAAAATGACTCAGCACCATATTTTGGTGTTCACTGATAAGTGCTAATACTGGCTCAACAGCAATTAATGATGTTGGCAAACACAAATAAAGAGTGTTGGAGACATATGGTGTCAATCTAAATTCAACACTATTTATTGGTGTTGAGTTCAACACCATTTTTTGGTTGTTCATCAACATCATTTTGTTGGCTGTCTACAATAAGTTTCATTTAGGTTCTACCAATCCCTCTGCCACTTGCATATTTCCATAAGTTGAAGTAGAATGTATTTGGTATCTTTAGAAAAAAGGTGGTGCAAGATCTATTGCGTTACGTTGCGTGACTTGTGTATAATTCCGCTTATGAACCCATGCACTTCAAATGGTGTTTCATATGAACAATAACAATCAAAGTGTGACTGATATACAGCATTCTCTAGATAACGACTTCACAACAAAAATCATATGGATTACGAATACTGATCAGCGATACGGATCTGATATTTTGGAACATCATGTTGTCTTACCGGCATCACTAAAAACTGTTGATCGCTTCTCTCTTGTAGGAAACTAAAGTATGTTTACGTATACTATAACATCTTATTTGAATTTTGTGCTGGTGCTGTTATATGAATTAGGTCTTTGAAATATAGACGCGGAAAGTCTTTAATGGGCCACTGCTGAATTTTTAAACGAAGGACTAGAGGCTTGTACTTATTTCGAGCATTATTCATGAGTAAACGACACGCCTGCCAACCCCGTGACCTACCATTACGATCAATCAAAAAGACAGGTTTTTACAACCACCTCCGTTTTACTCCGAAAATATAGGTTATCGCACAGGAGCGGAGAGTTTGCGAAATCACGTGCTAGACAGCTAACTTGATGGCCGTACACGATATCTCACAACTTTATCGTTAACGGCTAGACTCGTGGAAAGCTGTTCTGCTCGCGACGATTGATTCAAATCCACATCGTATGACACTATACTCAGTTGGACCTATATTCTCTCAAAGATGAATTTCTGTTAATCCTTTTGCGGGGTACAGCAAAGACCCTGAAGGCTTAGTAATTCCTACTACATGAAGAGATCCATGTCTGGCAAGATTTAAGTGGTGTCATCATCCATGCAAATGTCATCGAATTTACTCTAACCTGACGACCTTTAACACCATTCTTATCAAGCAGATTCCTGGTCCCCGAGGCGATGCAGGTCTGGTATAAGTTTAGTAAAGCTTAAGAACAAACCTCACGACATAACTCATTCTAAGATCGTTCAATGAAACGAGAGACAGCCATGACTACAACTGTGTTAAAGATGTTAAGAACATTATAAAATGCTTGAAATCTGAACAACTGACGATTGACTTCCTTGTCTTAGCAAAACTTACGCTATATATTAAGCCAATAAATATGATAGGCCAATTTAATATCTTACGCATGACTTGTCCAATGGCGTCCTTGAGAGTGGCGAGAGCCTCCCCGGCGGTACTGGTGATCGTACCAAGGTGGGTCTTGAGGGTGTCCACGTGAGTCGAGAGTTTGGAGCCTAACTCGTTCACAGATCCCTTGACGGCGCCCAGCAAGTTGGTGGCATGAGTCTTCAGTGTACTTCCGGCAGAGCTAACCAACTGGAAAATAGAGCCAATTAGTTTGAGTGTACGACAACAATCATCAGAGAGATCAATATTGGTTCTTGTGATGTTTTTAGAAATATACGGTCAGTGTATTTGTCTGCGGGGTAATATGACTTCTTGTTAGTAGGCGTGCATTGTTTTCCACAACCCTTTTAATGTTGAGTTTAATAATGAATGCCGGTGATGGTGGTAGTGGGGAAGGGCGGTGGCATGAGAGAGACTTCTAGGAAACTTGTGCCTGTGCTACTAGACACTGTATATCCTGAAGCCCAAGAAAGACGTTACACAATTGAAATATTATCGGTCAATATTTCGAACGTTATTTCGAAAACAAAGTATTGATGTCGAACGTTTAGGTGAAGATTCGGCCCCAGTGAAGTACAGCTACTTGTAACAGAGCAGATCTAATGCTGCCATTTTTGTAGTGCTGTCCCACTGAAGCATCATGCCGTAGGCAGACACGACACCCCACTCAGTCACATTATACTGACATCGAGCGACCAGTCCTTGTTCTATCCTCCTAATGCTGAGCGTAAGCGAGGAAGCAAAAAGTTCCATTTTTCAAGTCTTTGGTGTGACCCGGCCTGTGATTGAACCCAGTACCTACCGCTTGCGAGACCGACGCTCTAACAATAGGGCACCACAGTGTGGTCTTCCCATGTTACCAGAGAGAGCTGGGGAGTTTTACCTAAATTGGAGAGATATGCAAGGGGGGGAATGTCAACGTCTGGTGACTAAAAGACAACCATATGACTACACAGAAAAGCTTTCCTCTGTAAATCACATTCACATCCGAGAATACAGTGAATTCTCGGACGTAACCTTAGTATCCATGTGGAGACCATGAAGTATCCACACGGCCCCTAGCATCGGCTTAAGCGGAATTAGATACGCTAGCTCGGGAGCTGTGATGACAGATCAGCTCAAATAAATAAATCTTCTGTCATTGGATGAGCATCGAGGACGTCTGATAGAGTAAACGCCTCAACATGGAGTGAACCTGGTAAATGCAAGAATACACAGAAAATCTAACCTGTAATGTCCGTCGTACGGCGTAAATTTCCCACTAAAACAATAAACCTACATGTACATATGACTCCACTGGAAAGTTCCCTCGCGTTCTCGTCCAAACTTATCACATCTTTATGAAGTACACGTACGAATATGATAGAAAATTCATACCGTTTTTTAGGACAACTGATTCTCCCTTCACAATATATAATCAGAATGACACAGATCTTTTCATTGAAGATGGAAGATTATACTCACTGTTTTGAGAGAGTCGATGTGTGGTTTGAAGAGATTAGCCAATGTCTGTCCGATCTGGTTGAGTCCCAGACTGTCGAGGATTCCTCTCTTTTGTACATGTGCCCCCAACAGAGGCGTGAGGAAATGTTTGACCTCGCTGGCGAGGCTACCCAGAAGAGCGTCGGCGTTGATGTTATGTCCGGCTGGAAGATGAACGGAGGGTTTTATCAATGATATATCCGGTATATTGAGATAATCTTTTACACATATTGTAAACGAGATTGATTATTTATTCACGGTACAAGCATTGAAAAGTTTGTGAGGCGTTTACCAGAGAAAAACCCTCTTGATCTTGAGTTGATACAGTTGTGTTAAAGAAAACTATTTTCATGAAGAGAAAATATACAAATTATATAATATAGATGTTTAGAGTGGCATAAAACAGCATCGACTGACGTTTGAAATCAGGCTTTTGGCTTGTTCGTATACAGTTTAGTAAGGCTGTTTTAATATACATCCAAAATATTACACTGTAACCATAAAGGTTGTGAAATTTCATCGAAATATCATATTGGATGAAAGTGTCATATTTAGGATATATTTACTTTGGATATAAAACATACTAAAAATGTATATAAAAGTAGAGAAACAACCGAGATACCAATTTAAAAAATCTGTCGACGCCGTTTCATCTCATTCTGACTGTAGTAATTAACGGTATATTAGTTGGGTTTATTCGCTGTAGGAACAGCAGTCTTAATTCAGAATTGAAGAAAATAATTTGGGTTTCCTATATGTAACAGCAACGGGAATTTTTCTCTCATGAACGTCAAACCACCTCAGTAATGACCAATAAATGAGGTCAAGTTTGTGCAGAAGAGCTTTGAATTTTCAACAGTAGTGAAGTAATGGTAGATTTCCCGAAGAGAGATTTTATCCAATAATGTTTGATATGTCTCTTACCGACTGCCTCTTCCACTTCAGAGACGAGCTTATGGATTGGCTCTTTGAGAAATTCAAGGTTCTTCACTCTTGATTCGACGCTGGAGAGTTTGTCTATGGCAGCGTGGAACAGGTACATGAAGTTGTCAGCCTTGTCAGAAATGAAATTTTCCACGCTTTTCACGGTAGATTCAACGTTTTCTATACTACGGAAAAGAAATATGATGGATATCTTGTACAAAAACAAAAAAAATCATTCATCTATTTTCTGTTGAGCTGTTGAGCTTTTTGCGATTTGTATAACTGTGTAATTTCTTGACACCTTTTGAAAATTATTGCTCTCATACGTTTAGGCAATCATTTTTTAGTATTTCCCGAAAGACTGCAAATCAGGTGCTGGCACTTCCTGACTATATCTTACTAGAATTGTACCCTCCAAATTAAATAGATTGAAAGCCCATTCTAATAGATTTGATCTTGTTCCTAATTCCAGTCTTCTCAGACTGAAATGTCAATCTTTTGGTGCGATTGGAATTATTTTCTATCAATTAGATTGAAAAACTACAGAATTAATCTACTGCAGGCTGATTTTTTCAATCTGATAGATCGATTTTCAATCAGAAAAGATTGGTCACTAATTATTTAATTATCTAATTATTTGAGAGAGCAGCATAATCCCAAGTGCAAATATTAGTGGGTAAATTCAAAACGGCGGACCCAGAAAGTCACGTTTTTTAGTGGGTGGGAGTTTTTAACCATATTTTCCCTTTTTTTTTTGCCTAACCGTTCATGGAATTTATTGATTTTGACTAAATTCGACTGGTACTATCAGAATAAAAATCGGTTCCAAACGCTTGAAATCACTGTGACGAGATATTTTACAAATTCGGATAGACCTTGACCCGACAGCCCCACCCTCCCTCTCTTAAACTGTGGTCCACTCCAAAATAATTTGGTCAATTTGTGATACCACAGCCTGGTCTCCAGGTTTTCTGTGTACACTGCTGTTTACTCCACTTACTTGATTTCTCTTTTCCCTTCGAATAGACCGCCTATCGTGAACAGCAACCCTACAATTAAGTGACGGATGTTTTTTTGAATACAAGAGGACGGTTATTATTGTAACATGTACACAAACAATAATTTGCTAAGAAAGTTTAAGTAATTCTTTTCATGTAGCCAACAACCCAAGACACGTAGCATATCATCCACCGTTTTATGGGGTACTCTTGAACGCGAAAAACCAAGTGATAATTATCGAGTTGCTGATTCTGCTGGAAGATTATTTATTGTACCTTCCATTTTAATCTATACAAATCGAGGATATTCACTGAAACAGCAAACAAGCTTTCCGAAATCATCAACTCTAGTCATGGTTCGTCTGACAAATCCGAGCCATGACAGAGAGCTTATATACGCCAAGAAAAAGATCAGTCGTTTTTTTAATAGTCTTTCCGAATAGCATTCGTAACCTCATGACTTCTCCATAATGCCCATATTTGAGATAAATATGTGCCAGTCAATGTATCATATGTTTCGTCCCGTCTGGATGTTTTGAATTCACATGACCGTGTGCGTGTTTGTTTCGAATAAAATACGTCCCCATGTCGTTTCCGCCCGGATTTCAAAGGGGTTTTTCTGGCACCTTGTCCGTTCATTGGTTGTTATTTCAGACAGGCCGTTCAAGCCTTACTTGCAGAAAGTACGCTTTTCAACAGAGGTGGATACGGAGTATGCAGACTTGCATAAGGAAGATGACCGAAATGATAGGAAAGTACCGTAATCAAGTGACATAACACCTTCACAAAATATTCCAAGCATGTTTAATCTCCCAGCAAAGGCGATCATACGGTAATCAATAGATCGGGCCCGCGTTTTAATTTGTCCAGCCTACCAGGATTCTGCTGAGACGTCTTCAGACCTAAAATAATCACTCTACACAAGAGAGTTTCAATTTACTGTCCACTGCCTCGTAACCAGATGTGTTCTTTTTGACGACCCGTTCTTTATCGTAAGTCATATTGTTCTTTTCTAGAATCTATAATTTATAAATATCAGGACGTTACAGTTTAACGATTTACGAGATCAATCTCTCACGACTACGGAGTCTGAGACGAAATCCGTGGTTTAACATGATGGATCATACGTCATCAAGGTATGGAGACCCCTTAGGTTCATACGTCATCAAGGTATGGAGATCCCTTAGGTTCATACGTCATCAAGGTATGGAGACCCCTTAGGATCATACGTCATCAAGGCATGGAGACCCCTTAGGTTCATACGTCATCAAGGTATGGAGACCCCTTAGGTTCATACGTCATCAAGCTATGGAGACCCCTTAGGTTCATACGTCATCAAGGTATGGAGACCCCTTAGGTTCATACGTCATCAAGGTATGGAAACCCCCTAGGTTCATACGTCATCAAGGTATGGAGACCCCTTAGGTTCATACGTCATCAAGGTATGGAGACCCTTAGGTTCATACGTCATCAAGTTATGGAGATCCCTTAGGTTCATACGTCATTAAGGTATGGACACCACTTAGGTTCATACGTCATCAAGGTATGGAGACTCCTTAGGTTCATACGTCACCAAGGTATGGAGATCCCTTAGGATCATACGTCATCAAGGTATGGAGACCCCTTAGGTTCATACGTCATCAAGGTATGGAGACCGTTAGGTTCATACGTCATCAAGGTATGGAGGCCTCTTAGGTTCATAATTCATCAAGGTATGGAGACCCCTTAGGATCATACGTCATCAAGGTATGGAGACCCCTTAGGTTCATACGTCATCAAGGTATGGAGACCCCTTAGGTTCATACGTCATCAAGGTATGGAGACCCCTTAGGTTCATACGTCATCAAGGTATGGAGACCCCTTAGGTTCATACGTCATCAAGGTATGGAGACCCCTTAGGTTCATACGTCATCAAGGTATGGAGATCCCTTAGGTTCATACGTCATCAAGGTATGGAGACCTCTTAGGTTCATACGTCATCAAGGTATGGAGACCCCTTAGGTTCATACTTCATCAAGGTATGGAGACCCCTTAGGTTCATAAGTCATCAAGGTATGGAGACCCCTTAGGTTCATACGTCATCAAGTTATGGAGATCCCTTAGGTTCATACGTCATCAAGGTGTGGAGACCTCTTAGGTTCATACGTCATCAAGGTATGGAGACCCCTTAGGTTCATACGTCATCAAGGTATGGAGACCCCTTAGGATCATACGTCATCGAGGTATGGAGAACCCTTAGGTTCATACGTCATCAAGGTATGGAGAACCCTTAGGTTCATACGTCATCAAGGTATGGAGACCTCTTAGGCTCATACGTCATCAAGGTATGGAGACCCCTTAGGATCATACGTCATCAAGGTATGGAGACCCTTTAGGTTCATACGTCATCAAGGTATGGAGACCCCTTAGGTTCATACGTCATCAAGGTATGGAGACCCCTTAGGTTCATACGTCATCAAGGTGTGGAGACCCTTAGGTTCATACGTCATCAAGGTATGGAGACCCCTTAGGTTCATACGTCATCAAGGTATGGAGACCCTTAGGTTCATACGTCATCAAGTTATGGAGATCCCTTAGGTTCATACGTCATTAAGGTATGGACACCACTTAGGTTCATACGTCATCAAGGTATGGAGACTCCTTAGGTTCATACGTCACCAAGGTATGGAGATCCCTTAGGATCATACGTCATCAAGGTATGGAGACCCCTTAGGTTCATACGTCATCAAGGTATGGAGACCCCTTAGGTTCATACGTCATCAAGGTATGGAACCCCTTAGGTTCATACGTCATCAAGGCATGGAGACCCCTTAGGTTCACATAAGGTATGACACCCTTAGGTTCACGTCAAGGCATGGAGACCCCTTAGGTTCATACGTCACCAAGATATGGATACCCCCTAGGTTCATACTTCATCAAGGTATGGAGACCTCTTAGGTTCATACGTCATCAAGGTATGGAGACCCCTTAGGTTCATACGTCACCAAGGTGTGGAGACCCCTTAGGTTCATACGTCATCAAGGTATGGAGACCCCTTAGGTTCATACGTCATCAAGGTATGGAGACCCCTTAGGTTCATACGTCTTCAAGGTATGGAGACCCCTTAGGTTCATACGTCACCATGGTATGGAGACCCCTTAGGTTCATACGTCACCAAGGTATGGAAACCCATTAGGTTCATACGTCATCAAGGTATGGAGACCCCTTAGGTTCATACGTCATTAAGGTATGGAGACCCCTTAGGTTCATACGTCACCAAGGTATGGAGACCCCTTAGGTTCATACGTCATCAAGGTATGGAGACCCCTTAGGTACATACGTCATCAAGGTATGGAGACCCCTTAGGTTCATACGTCACCAAGGTATGGAGACCCCTTAGGTTCATACGTCATCAAGGTATGGAGACCCCTTAGGTTCATACGTCATCAAGGTATGGAGACCCCTTAGGTTCATACTTCATCAAGGTATGGAGACCCCTTAGGTTCATACGTCATCAAGGTATGGAGACCCCTTAGGTTCATACGTCATCAAGGTATGGAGACCCCTTAGGATCATACGTCATCAAGGTATGGAGACCCCTAAGGATCATACGTCATCAAGGTATGGATACCCCTTAGGTTGAGCAGTTAAGAACCGTATTTATTGAAATTGAAACACTAGAAAACAGGTGCATCTTTTGGATTAACTATTTTATTTCGGAAGAGCTCTCTCAACTGAAATAAAGGACCTTGTACGTTAGGAAGGACAAACCGCCCCAGTCAGCAGTCCGTTCACAACGGACCACGTGACTGAATAGATCCAGAGTTACTGCCTGGATCACGGTGTGTAAGGCCAAGCAGTTTTTTGCTCGTGGATTTACATCCATTTTCTGTCGAAATAAATTGATGCTAAGTGACATTCGCCTACCTTCTGTTACATTAATTATATTATTAACATAAATGTCAAGTGTAATACAGAAAAGAAAATAAATTTTATACGCCAATCAGTGAAATGAGTGTCTGCCGATTTCCGCGGTGTCATGTTTTTGGAGTGTACAATAATTATAACCAACTTTGCATCTGCATCTATCTTATCTTGCAACAATTCGTAATATTCGCCTTATATTATATCTTGACACACAAAAACAAGATATTTCCAATCATTTTTTCCACAACAAAATATTCACAAATATGTTGTAATCATGATACGAAATCGAAAAATGCATTAAATTATTGAAAAAATTATAAAGGATACTTTGGGATTCGAACCAGTAGACCATTTCAATCAAAACAGATCCAATCCTCTCGACTCTATCCATTCAGCCATACCGTGCTCTCACTTGTGAAGTTCCTCCAATTATCGTATTTGAAAACGAGTACCATATCACGAAAACAACATTTCATAAAGTTTTAATTTTTTATATGAAGATAAACGATAAGATAAACGATAACCAAAACGAGGTTTGCTGAATAGCTGTAGATTCAGAAGTGCTTTATTACGTATAAATATATTTGTGGTTATAGTTTATCTTCATATGTTGACAGAGAGGCAAACGCTTCTTTTCCAACCCAAAACTGTCAATTTGTTACGAACCTACCACTTTGAACAGTTATTGTTAAAAAACTATGTCGCTCATGCTCTCAATATTTCAAAGAGAATCTAACAAAATGACATAGTTCATGCTGATCGAAACATTCATATCATATTTAATGTTTCATTTTTTAACTTCAACCGTACCTCATCTGGGGTGGTTTGTCCATATTAACGTACAAGGTTTTTCATATCTACGAAAGGTATATTTCTTCAATAGATGGTGCATCTATACCTCTTCAATCCTGGTGATGCAAAGCTAATTAATTTGGTGCCAATTCATCACATGGAACCGTATGTGAAAATATTAAATATCTGCGCGACCCTCCTGTTTTACCTTGAACTGTGTTGGATAAAATTTCAGTCCCCGTCTTTTTCAGTGAATTAAGAAGTTCTTCTCCGACTGGTTTAACCATATCACCAAGGTCGTGACCGACATTTTTGAAGAAATGCTTGACGTCCTCTAGGAAAGCATTACTTCCGGTAGTCAGCAGCAGACAAGTCGTGAAAATGAGAACAAATTTCATCGTCACGGATTGGATTCGGAAAAGCCTGGAATGTTGAAATGTGAGAAATGGCCGTTATACGATTATTTCAGGATGTAAACTTAGTCACAAGAGAGCAGATAGATATCGATCAATGAGAAACAAAGTATCAACTCCTGAACAGAACTGAAGAAAGTCTTGTGGCTTCTGATGTCAATATATCGGTGATCACTTTTCTTGCACACTGATGTTATTGATAAGGCCTCGAAGGATATTATATAGAGGACTATATTTGGATCAATTTGAGGATATATGACATAACTAGGACACAAATAGGTCATTTTTCTCATGCCGATATACATGTATCCTCAAGTAGAGTACTGCAACGTTGTAGGTTACACGATTACTATCTTCTGGAACTGCAAAAAAAATCAACGTTTTATCTCATTTCCGATTTAAACTGATTAACAGCAGCTTAGAAAGAACCGATTGTAGGCTTTAGCTTGGTTCACGAAATACTCCTATATGAGGCTGAATATTTCTAACTGTATGTATCATGGCCATTGATTCTAGAGGTTAAGATCGCTTACCTGAAGCACTTCTGATTCTCGGTCTAGAAATCTAGAGAATGGTTATGCTAGGTACACGCTCCGTGTTATCAGTAGTTAAGTGACATGGCGTGAGACAGGGTTAACCCATGACAAGGTCACACACGTTTCTGACCCTACGTCCATCCTTTTTTGTGTTGATAATAATGCGGACTCGCTGTATGCGACATTGGTTCGTCAGTTGTTCTTTAATCGTCAGTTTCCCATCTCGGTGACCAAAGTGTTCACGTCCATATAATATTTAGCTTGAAACAGATCAATTTGGATCTTATCATGTAGAGATTAAGGGTGATTTTAAAAACCACGGTCACGTGAGGTTAATTTATAAAACCACGGTCATGTGAGGTCCTAGGTTTTGTTCATTGTCTGTTGTTTGGAGATCACATTCTTTAAACACGATGAAAAAATATATTTTGCTTGAAATAAATTAATTTCCATCAAAATAAATGGTCAAAATTTTGTTTTGTTTTGTCAAAATTTTGTAATCAGTCTTAAAATCGACCGAGATATACACTCGACGCAATGAGGTTTATATTTTGGGTTAGAACTTGAACCAATTCTACACAAAGGGGAGGGACTTGTAAACCACCTCTTTGACTTAAACCCATTATCAACGCCGCACAAGCATATAATTCTACACTGGAACAGTCCAGATGGGGGTTAAGGCTGATAAAGCTTCGAACCCCACTGACGTTAGAAAACAGAATGACGTCATATATTCAATTCTTATCACTGTCAATTATGATGAGTCATGGCTTATACAAGAAAGTAGTTCGTCCGATATACGAAAACACGATTACAAATGTGCTTCAAAAGTGGACCCACGAATAACACAGAGGTGTACACAGGTGTTCTTGTTAGCAATAATTAAAATCACGTTTTTGCGGCTGTCGAAAACAGAATCGAACAACGCGATAATCGAAGGGGTATTCAATGCGACTACAGTCTTTAAATACTGTGCTTGTAAAGGAAATATCGTAACATTGTAAATGTCAAACAGGTTTCTGTTTGATTTTTAGAAAGAATAATCTACTTAATTCATCAGGATTGTTTAGTATTATGCTTAACCTATTCTTGTTATCCGTGTCAAATATTGTGTTCTTGGCACATAGATCGGAGAATTTGACAGGTAGAAAACCGCTCAATGATACACTTTTTGGATTATCTTTCTGATCCAATTCAAAATAAAGAGCCACAGAAACAATTCGGGATTTCATTGGGGAATTTTCTTATGTCATCCAATATTGGGTTTGATGTTGGTGCCCTGTCAGTGACACAGAGGCAAGAAAGTATAGTTTTAATTTATTTTAAAAGACAAGTCATGACACTTACATGTACTCAATAACTGGAGACCAATATCACTCCTTAAAGTTTTTGATAAGACAGCCTCTGGGTGCATTGTTGAACAAGACAGCCTCTGGGTGGATTGCTGAACAAAAAATAAAAGTATACATACCCTGTCTAATCTATGCAGACCAAAGAAGATTTATGAAAAAAATCTGTTTATCGTGAAAAATATCACACTTATATATGGCCTAATAAAGTATACAAAAACCGAAGAACTTGCTGGCCTTATAATTTCGATTGATTTTGAAAAGGATTTTGACTCAACTCCATGGTTGTTTGTACACGAAGTATTAAACTTTTTCAATCATGTCAATTTTAGTCCTACCTTTCATAACTAGATTCCTGTTGCTCTAAATGACATACAATCTTGCTTGACAATTAATGATAATATAACAGATTTTGTTTTTCAATCAAACGTGGATAGAGACAACGACATCTCATATCCCATATATATTTCTGTTGTTTGTCGAAATATTATTCATCTATTATGATAAAATAGTAATGGAATCGGTATTGGCGGACTGGATTCAGCATATCCTTATATAGACGACTATAGTATTACGGTTTTTATAACAGCGTGAATTTTCAACATTAGTATATAACTTTCAGAATGAACAAGGATTTCGAATGTTCATTCCATCGCAATAAAGAATGTGTTCGGCAGTGCACTTCTTCGTGAAATGTACATAGCGGAAAGGTCGTTTAACAGCTAACCTTCACTGTCAGAAGGATAGTTGGTGTGGTGTTATATAACGATCTTGACAGAAAAGCGTTACATATTCTATTTCCTTGTCTGACCTCCTCGTCATGTGAAAAATGCGATGAACAACTGTTCGATCAATCAGTGTTGACTAGGATAATCGATAACGTTAACCACTTTCGTTTCTAAAATGAAGTAAATTCAATGTCTGGTTATATGCGCCGCATTTCGGCTCATCCTTGCCTTGGAAATGTGCAAAATAGAGGGGATTTCTTGTATATTAACCATGTAATGCTGAGGATAGCTCATTCCATATAAAATATACCAAGGGCATTTATAATATGTTTCCTCAATTGGAAAGGGAGGTAATATTGGAAAGTTATACTCATTCCATGACATTTAGTAAATACAATTCAATTTCATAGTATAGTTAGGCGGTGGGACATTGGTTTCAACAAGCCGTTATGTAATGTGCAGTGATAAATTGTTTCTGTACTCGAGATAAAAATATATGTTGCAATTGCATTAAACTGTAAAAGATTATCTTTTTGCCATTTTCCATGATCTATTGAGGTCACTACTACTAACTGGTTAGTAAACGACTAAAAATTATTACATGACTGGCGATTTTGGTGTGGAAAGACGAACAACCGATTTATTGGTCTTTTGATAGCCGTTGACTTTTAGGCCTGGTGCGCACGAACCAATTTTCCCTGACAAGTGAGTCCAAATCTGTGGAAGACTGTAGTGTAAGGCCTGGTACACACGAACCAGTTTTCCGAGGCCTGGCACACACGAACCAGTTTTCCTTGACAAGTGAGACCAAATCTATGGAAGTCTGTAGTGGCCATTACCTTTCTTATAAGCTTGTATTATAGACGATGACCGTACCAGAGCAGGATATAGCGGAAGGCTGTGAAAGCCTTCCACAAATTTGGTCTCACTCGTCAAGGAAAACTGGCTTGTGTGTACCAGGCCTTGGGCTCATCGTCGAATGTTCATTTCAAGGCAGCAAAGACGTTGTCCAGCATGCTACGTTCCCGTTTGACACTGCTATGTATTTCAACAGTCAACAGAATGCTATAAAACTTTTTTACAGCACTAAAGTTCGAGTAAATTTGCCCGTGTGCCATCTGTTTGGGCAGACCCGTCATGTAAGACAACTTCAATCGGCAACGCTTTGCGTGCAATATGCTTGGCCCTTTTCACTCCTTGGTTGAATGGTTCCCCACATGTAGTCACCTATTGTATGTATCTTACATGACGGATTTGCCTCTGTTTGCGGCTCGACACACCACAATCATACCATCATACACTCAGTCTTTGAAAAGTCAGCTGAGGTAAATTTGACGCCGCACTACACGCTCTGGTCTGCCGTACTATCTGATTTAAGTGCTTCATTGTCTGACCAAATCCATAGGCGAATGCAGTGGAAATGAACATGACTTGGATGAGACTAAGCATTCGAAACAAAAGACAACGGCTGCTGCTGAAAGACCACGCCCGATTAAGAACTGGACAGGAATTTACAGCATACTGCCTAACAAATTCTTTATTGTGATGGAACGAACATTAGAAATTCTTTGTCATTCTAAAAGTAATATGCTAATGTTGAAAGTTAACGCTATTATAAGAACCGTTACATTAGATGATTAAGATCAGTCCTTCTCCTCAGTTCTAGAAATGTTAGACTACTTTGTCCTTTTCTCTTCATATCATTCCGAATGTTGCCAATGTTAACAATTTCTTGAACAATATTGGGATTTCCCATTTCATAATGGTCCAACAGGACAAATAGGGTTAAGTAATCAAGCTAACCCAGTGTCCCGGTTGATAATTAACATACGATCATTTGTCACAGATACTTCTATTCAAGTCATTCAAGTCAAGGTTATTTGGCGACATCATGCTCGCACTGAATATTCGCCGACCCTTCACGGAACCGAGCGCCTTCACTGGCGAAAGAAATTACACGAAACTGGACGTTAAATGGCAAATACTATCTAAAATTCTCCACGAACTGTTCGATTTGACAATATTGAACTCCACATTTCACTGGCTTCAACAAGACTTCGCGTCTGCATATTGATCTGTCGACAAGACAATAGCGAACACCTGATCTCTATACACATCCCCGCTCGATACTGTTGTTTTTCTATGCAACAACTAATTCAGATTAAATATAAATACAGTTCCACAATAACAAAATGGAAGACGAAATAGGACGACATCACCTGAGTGGCTACGGGTACTAGCTTACATCCAGGCTAGGTATCTGAAACTGCATCATGCTGCGTTTCCTTACATCTGGAACAGACATTCATTACCCACAACACTACATTCGAAACTCAGCAAACTTCGGCTCCGGACGAAAGATAGCTTTAAGTGATAGCTATCGACTTAAAATGTTTCAGAAAATGTTAACATCCAATCACGGAGTCTGCGCACTGAAATTCTGCATTATCTTGTTACGAATAGAATTGACATAATTCAAACCTGATCGACATAGTTATCTCCATTCGCATACGTTTTCACGTAAGGAGTTTAGTGGGGAAGGGGGAGGGTTTATGAAAAAAAAATTGAATTAAACTTAATCAGTATCGTGTAATCAAAGCAGCTATAATATCTCATTAGAACCATGTATAGGAATATTCTGAATACCAGAGGATCGGTGGTGGATGTAACGTTTGCTGAATGAGAAGGAACGGGCTTTTATATGATGAATTTTTAGTAATTTTTGCATAATTACTAGTATTCATAAGAGAGTGAGTACAGGAGGTCACCGTCCGTCAGGAGGTCACCGTCCGTTTCATATCGCCACAGTTCAGGAGGTCACCGTCCGTCTCATATCGTCACAGTTCTGTACAAACTAAATTCGTTGTCGACATGAATATCTTGCAGATCCACACTGAACATGGGCTATTGGCATCTAAAATACACCTTCGACAAGGGCTACAGAGACGGGGGCCACGTTGGTCTCATCGGAGGCTCTTTTCCACTTCTGTGGCACATCAGTAAATCGGACTCAACTTTAGTTGGATCAATACTGTGATCCATTCACAATATGTGAATGCATTCACATGCATTCACATCCGGCCAAACAGCCAGGGTCATCAGTATGAACATCTACATGTAGAATAGTTGAAACATTGGTTTTCAGTTGCCAAATTTTAGGCAACAGGAAAAACCTGTTCCATGGAGATGGGTCCAATGGAGAAGAAATGTCTGCTTACCAACTGCAAGCCATATGGAAAGTCAGAACAGAGCTATTCGGTTGGCCTCACGACGCCATCGATATTACAGCTATTAACATTTTAATTTACATCATCAAACACCATTAGCCTGGACAACATTGATGATATCCTGTCGAAGCCCACAATGGTTGGTGCTGTTTTGAAAGTCCATGGATGGGAAATCTTCGTCTCCCTCTCTCTAATTCCAGTGTAGTATTCATTGTGCTTTGTTGCGGTGAATGAAAAACAAACTATTTTGATAGCATTTAACATTTATTTCCAAAACAATACATCCACCACGAGCTTTTACTCCTGACTCAGGGTGCTGTTGTTGGGTTAAGTTTTGAGGTGATGTGTCCAACTATAGTACCAGCGGCGTTAGTCAGAGTGTTCACAATACCAGTGATTGGGTTGTGAAGGCTGGAGAACGTGTCATCTACAAAACAAAGAAAACATTTCATACAACATGGATTAATATATAATAAGTTTAACTTAGGTTCTTTGATAAATTGAGGTAGAACAGTTGGTATATCTTTAGAAACTAAGTGTTCATATTCGGTACGAATCAAATATTGGTCCTTATAGGAAACACACCCATCGTATCTGACACTATGCTCATTTGGACCAAGGATGAATTCTGCTAATTCTTTCGCGAGACTTGTTATTGTATTTGCAGGTCACAAGTAATTCAAACCCGTGGTCTTCAGATATGTAGGCCAAGGTCACTGGGATTTAAGGGAACAGATGAGCAGATGCAAGTCTGATGGTAATTTTGCAAGATATAACTACCGTCATCATCCAAGTTATTACCATAAAATTTGCTGTAACCTGGCGACCTTATCACAATTCTTAATGAACTCATTCATGTCTCCATGTCTGATGTAATTTTATTAAACCTTAAGATTAATGCTCAATTTGACCCAGTATTTCGGCTCTTTATTTTGCCATCAAAAATGAGTCTTACGTTTTTTTGCGGAGTTACACTACTCGTGTATTACATCAAACTTATCAGTGGAACTCATGACTGCAAGATTAAGCCTTAGACATAATTTATTCGAAGTTCATTCAGTGGACTGGGGGACGGCGATGGTGACACAAGTGTCAACAACTACGGGAAGATTATAGAATTATGAGAAACAAGACAATTGGTGATTGCCTCACAAGACCACCAAGATAATAATGCGATCAGTATAAAAGGATAACTTGATTTCTTACGCATGACTTGTCCAATGGCGTCCTTGAGAGTGGCGAGAGCCTCCCCGGCGGTACTAGTGATCGTACCAAGGTGGGTCTTGAGGGTGTCCACGTGAGTCGAGAGTTTGGAGCCTAACTCGTTGACAGATCCCTTAACGGCGCCCAGCAAGTTGGTGGCGTGAGTCTTCAGTGTATTTCCGGCAGAGCTCACCAACTGGAAAATATAACCAATTAGTTTGCGTACACGAGGCGAAGCGATGCGGCCGGTGGTGATGGCGGTGGGGACGGGTAGTGGGACGAAAAAATAATATCTTTCGATTGTGCCGGTTGTACTAGTCATTCTATAGCCCAAAGCATAAGAAAGATGTCACACTCACAGTACAGTTGGATAGCCCAAAGTAAAATATTGTCTATGAAAAAGACATTGTATTCAGCTATGAGAGCTGGGTCATTACAGTCATCAGAGGGCTACTTACTGTATGTTGGCTTTCAAGACTACCGGTCTGCCAGTTGTTTTGGGACTGATCACTTCATTATACAAAATCAGAATGACACAGATCTTTGTTTTTATTTTGCATGGAAGACGGAAGCGTAAGGAATACTCACTGTTTTGAGAGAGTCGATGTGTGGTTTGAAGAGGTTAGCCAATGTCTGTCCGATCTGGTTGAGTCCCAGACTGTCGAGGATTCCTCTCTTTTGTACATGTGCTCCAAACAGAGGCGTGAGGAAATGTTTGACCTCGCTGGCGAGGCTACCCAGAAGAGCGTCGGCGTTGATGTTATGTCCGGCTGGAAGATGATCGAAGAATTTTATCGATAGATAAACTGACACTGATCTTTTCCACATATTCCAAATGAGGTTGATTTATTATATACAGTACAAGAATTGCACAGATTTGGTGGAGTTTACCCAAGAAAATCCCTCTTCAGGTTACCATTATGAAGTTAAAAAGTAATTTCTCCAATTATGTATAAAACCTTTTTGTCATGGGAAAATACGTCAAGAGTGACGCAAACAGCATCGACGTACGGTTGAAATCGAGCTTTTGTTCAGTTCGTATACAATTTAGTAAGGATATTGTAATATATATATATTTTAATATGACACTTCACGCAAAACTATTCCAATTTTTTTAATATAATTAAATTTCATCGAAATATCTTTTTGATTGGTGGTGTCATATTTTGTATACAAAAATAAACAAATATACCAATTTCTAACGTCTGTCGACGATGTTTTACATCATTTATATTTACAAAATATCAATAGGCTTTTTCTCTGTACGTGAAGTAGTTTTATATCTGTATTGAAGGGAATAATTTTGGTGCCATAAAAGTATCAGCAACAGAGATTTTTTCTCTGGTAAACGCCAAACCACAGTAGTAATGACTAAGAAATGTGAAGGTCCAGGATGTGCAGAAGAATAGCTTTCAAATCTACAACATTATTAGTAAAAAGTCAGATTTCACAAAGAGCACGTGAGATAAATTATCCAGTAAAGTTTATTATGTTTTCTTACCGACTAGCTCTTCGACTTCAGTGACGAGCTTATGGATTGGCTCTTTGAGGTATTCAAGGCTCTTCACCCTTGACTCGACGCTGGAGAGTTTGTCTACGGCAGCATGGAACAGGTGCTTGAAGTTGTCAGCCTTGTCCGAAATGAAATTTTCCACGGCTTTCACGACAGATTCAACCTTTTCTAAACTATAGAAACACAGTAACATGGTTATCTTGAATAAAACAGAAGTCATTCATCCCTTTGTTTTTCAACTGTTCATATTTAAGAATATAGACTAACATTGATCAGAGCAAGCATTTCGAAGCGCGAGTATACAGGTACTATTCTCACAATCTTACTAGGGTTGAAAGAGGAGGGAGGAGGGAGACCAAACTTTTTCCAATAACACAGGAACGGATGAAAATTAGGAGCGGGCACTTCCTGCCTGTATAACGTATCACATTTTACTCATTTGAGCTCATTAGCATAATCTTAATAGATACTCACAATGGTGGCCATGTTTCTCAGACAGTCACGTTTTTGGTGAGTTTTTAAATTATATTTGCCTCTAGTTTGAGTAGAAGTGCGTGAAGTTAAATTAATGATTCTCTGAGATATCCACCGATTTCGAGAAAGAACGACATGAATAACAAATTGGAAATTTGGTTCAGAAAATATGACCGGACTGTGACGTGGCCAAGGCAGCTCAGTGAAAATAGTTAACATGTTCTGGAAGACCTTGACCAATACAGAAGGTGGAAATTTCTGCCCAGTCACCCTCCTTAAAATGTCCATATCTGATAGGTCTGAAAGAGGAATGAAAACACTAAGTCCACTCAATTCATTTGCTCACCCTTATATCCGTACCATTGTGATTCAATTAAACATTGGACATTTGGTGATACCTGTATAGTTCACGATGTTTTATTATCCATGTACAGCATCGCTTATTATACTTACTTGATTTCTCTCTTCCCTTCGAAAAGACCGCCTATCGTGAACAGCAAACCTACAATACATTGGCGGATGTTTATTAATAATACAAAGGTATTATCAAAAATAATACAAAGGTATTATCAAGGCAATGACTATAACATATGTAACCAAAATCATGTAGGCCCCAGATAAACTATATGCCAATATCCACCAATGCCTGACCACGTGGGTTTCACGGGACCTTTCAGGTTTATATATGTAGAGAGAACAAAATTATAATAATAAAATACAATGGATATTATTTTATGAAATCTGATTTGGAATGCTGAAATTTAATTTGTCCGGGAAGTTTTATTATAGTTATTCGTTCCTGATAGGCATTGTCTCTGAAGATAAGTGACAGTGTGTATCTATTCGGAATATGAACGTTTTCAATTGATGATACATCAGTTTCACTTCAATCTTGGTCAGCACATGGCACCGCTTGTGTATATATTATATTTTTGGAAGACCCCTGCGGATTTACCTTGAACAGTATTTGATAAAATTTCAGTTCCGGTCTTTTTCAGGGAAATAAGAAGTTCTTCTCCGACTGGTTTGACCATATCGCCAAGCTCGTGTCCGACATCTATGAAGACATCGAGAAAAGCATCACTGCCGGCTGTCAGCAGCAGACAAGTCGTGAAAACGAGAGCAAATTTCATCGTCGCTGATTGGTTTCGGAAAAGCCTGGAATGTCGAAACACAAACAGAAATGGTCGTTATATGGTAATTTCAGCATATAAACGTAGTCATAGAGAGCAAACTGATATTGATCAAGAAGAAAAGTAACTTTATAGATAAGGTAATCCCAGAACGATATTTCCTTAATGTAATAGATCCGAAGAATATCTTGTGGCCTCTAATGTTAATATATCGGTGATAAGATTTTTTGCATACCGATGTAATTAAAATATCTTTGAAAGAGACAATTGTTGACATAGCATAAATGCTAGTACATAAGGCGAGAGAGAGAGAGAGGGAGAGAGAGAGAGACAGAATTGAGGTTTAAAGTCGCTTTCAGCAAAATTTTCAGCTATATAGCGAGGATCAAACAAAATTCTAAGTATTCAAGTTAATAACTCAGTAAACTAATGCATTAACACGCATTACAAATTTATACAACAAACCGATCTTTCTCAAATAATCTAAAATACAATCTTCTTTTACTCGACTAAAAAGATCTTCCTACGTAGCTGCTCTATAAAAAGTATCTCCCACAATCTTAAAATCTATACAGTCGATACGAATATGTCTCACAGTGAGATCTTCGTGTCATGGGACGAGCTCTTTTTTGTAAATGTTCGTGAGTTAATCGTGTATGACCGATTCTACATTATCTAATCACGGCCTGATCGAAACGTTTCTGGATGTTCAGAAGAGTACAGCCTGCTGTTTTTTGAACTCATGAAGTTTGTTATTATCCATAGTATCCCATGAAGATTGAAACAACTTTCTCAAATAAGCACAGATAGATGGTCTGAAATCGTTGTATGGGATTCCAACAGGATAAACCTCATTATCTAGGGCTGGCTTGGCCAATTTATCAGCTTCAGTATTACCGTTGATGTCAACGTGACTAGGTACCCAGTAAAACACAACATCAATCTGTTGATCAAATCTAATATCATATAATTATAGAATATGCAAGATGGTGGGATGAGTTGAATTTCCACTTTTAATCGTTTGAAGGCATGACAGTGAATCTGAGAATATGACATATTTTTTCCTTTTAGCCGACAATAGAGCTTTAGCTTCTGCAATGAACATTGAACTTTTACCTGGTAGACGATTGGTTTTAGTTTAGAAAATAAAGATAGTAGCACATGCTACTCTCTCACCATCTTTAGAACCACCTGTATAAATAGCCTGATGTGATCTGTATTTCTCTCCCAGTAGACCAAATTCTTGTGAAAACACAAAGTGCCTTTTAATATTTCGTCAGCGAAATATCTACATCTGGTTTGGCTAACTGCCATGGTGGAGTTGGCAAGAGCTTGTTAGGCTCGATCTAGGAATACTACATACTGCAATACTATAATGCATTCATTCTGGAATTTAGTTACATTAGTTGAGATCGCTTACCTGAAACACTTCTGATTCTCGTTCTAAATATCTGGAGAATGGTTCTGTGTGTTCGTATTCAATCCTACGGTACACACCTCTTGTTATCAGAATCGGTGGTTGAGTGACATTACGTGAGCAAGAGTTAACCAATGATAAAGTCAGGTACCGACTTATTTCTGACCCTAGATCGATCCTTATTGCGCCGATAACAATTTATATCCGATATATGTGATATTGGTGAGTCAGCTGTGCTCTTATCCCCAGTTTCCCATCTGGGCGGCTAGAGATCTCACGCACAGTTCATATTTTCGTGCCGTTTGAACTGGTTACGTCAACGAGCTGCACGTTTGTGTCACATCGAATCTTAGATAAAGAATACGAGTAACTTCAAAACGAAGGGTATGTGCGGTTCGAGGGTGTTCGTAAGCCGTAAGTCTACACAATAGCTGACAGGGGCTGTTCTGGTTGGTCTTGATCTTGTTGGGCATGATTGAGGTCGATTATTCAAAGGCGCATGCGTAGTCCACAATAAAGATGATTTTGGTTCTGAACTGGTTTCATGTATTTACAGATTGAAAATGGTACAGTTATCGTCGTTTTTTCGCATCAGTTGAAATAACCCCACTCGCACATATAAACAGTATTGCCATTATTCCGGGACCCCTCTTTCCGTCATGCGGAAGGGAGTGGGTGCAGTTGTTTTCTAATAGAGTGAGAAACACGGGTAGATCGGTCTATTTATGTTTGACTGTTGCTGTTACTGTGGATGAAGGAGGTTGTGATCACAGTGTGATTATTTCTTACTTGTTTTGATATCCATTTCTTCAAAGGTTATGATAAAAGTATATATTTTGCTTGAAATAAATGAATTCCCTTCAAAAGTTAAGATGGTAAAAATTTTGTTATAAGGAAAGGTTATATAATCAGTCGAGAGATGAGGTTTATATTTTGCTCTTAAACTTGATCCGATTCTACAGATGGGGAGGGTAAAATGCTAACTTCCCCTTCCCATTGGCGACGCTACACAAGCATATACTTCTACACTGGAACAGTGCTGATGGGGTGGCCTAATTTCGCTCATGTACATACTCACAAGCTCCAAGGACATCGATTTTCAATGACCATAGAGAAGCAGTATGGCATCATATGAGCTTAGATAGGAAAACAATTCGTTCAGTTTAGCGACTCCAAGAGAGCAAACCGAAGACCCGAATATACATTTAGGAAGAAAAGTGGACCCACGAAAGTGTCAAATTCAAGCGTCTAGACCGTCATTCATTATTCAGCCGTCCTCCCTTGAAGAGTTTCCGCGTACATAATCTAAAAACATAATTCATATAACAACTTGGCATCAACTTCAAAAATAAATCGTAGTATACATAAAAATAGGCTAGTTTCCTGCAAGAGAGAACGGTCAAGAGTTTACAATGATGTCAACAAGACATCATGATGTTCCAAAAATATCAAATCCGTATCGCTGATCAGTATTCTTAATCCATATAATATTCGTTGTAAAGTCGCCATCTAGAGATGATGCATCTCAGTCACGTTTTCATTGTGTCTGTTCATATGAACATTAAGAGGATTTTTAAGTACATGGGTTCAAGTTACGAAACGTAACGCCATAGATCTTACACGCTACGCCCGTATTTTGCGATATGTATCGCCAAATTTTTGAAACTTTGAGAGGAGGCACTTTGTGGTGTAGCCCTGTTTCATAAGTTTCTGCAATAATGCTTTGTGACGTTGATTAAAATCGTCTCATTAAAAACGGCATCTAGCAAAAGCTACTAGGCGAGATATGTATACACCATAGTATATATAGTGTTCAGTGGAACATTGCTGTCCATAAAGGGATAGTTTACGATGTCGAAATTGTAATCATCTCTTTTGTCATAAAGTCTAGGAGAGAGAAAACGCCAATTTCATCCATATCAGTCATGCATTGAGTATGGACGGTTAGTTCATAACAATTTCCGTGAATTCTTTATCTAAGGTCCTCGTACTGACGCGGCAGAGTATCATAGCTTCCAAGGAAAGTAGACGTATGGAAGCTAAAGCAGAGGCGTAAGATCTCCATGTTTCATCGTACATGGCAAGTTCAAGACAGATCTCCATGTTTCAGGTGGCTTCAGTTTTCCCGGTGAATCCTTGGACCTTCTCATTTTTTTCTGCTGCATCCACATTTAATTTTTGAAAATAACAGAAAACATTTATTATTATTATTATTTTTTTAATCTCTAAAAATGAATCCAAAGCAAGATGTTACTCCTGGCTCATGGTGCCTCGGTCGGGTTAAGTTTTGAGGTGATGTGCCCAACTACAGTACCGGCGGCGTTGGTCAGAGTGTTCACAATACCAGTGAGTGGGTTGTGTAGGCTGCCGAAAGTGTCTTCTACAAAACGATACAAGAACAGGCGGGATTAAAAACATTTGATTTTCGGGGAAGACATTATTAAAACAACTTTAATTTAAGTGCTGCACATGATAAGCGAATGTCAATTCACGAGTGTAGTTACCTAGCAAGCGTCAGATCCGACATTAAATCAGCCGTCATGCTGCGATGGGAACGGATCTGTACAAACTGAAAACGGAAATGCTATCAAATCGTTCGGACTTGTATGTGTTTTAAATTAGACGATTTGTGATGGCGCGTAAAAAGGAATTGTGGCCAAACATTTTCATCGGATAGGATGCTTACATGACCAATCTTCTAACTATCACAATCGAATGCTTTATTGCGACTTCAGTGTCGTACCTCGAAGCACGAAGCTCATCTCTGAAATAAATTAACATTTGTGTACATTAACATATGTCGCCACCGGACTAGATATGAGCCTGAGATTCACTCAGTGTGACCAGACGGCAGTTCATCGCTGAGGATGGAGCACGATACTAGCCTGATATCGATCTCGCCCAATAGGAACGAACACAAGTCATATGTCAATCAACTTACGCATGATTTGTCCGACCGCATCCTTGAGCGTGGCGAGAGCTTCCCCCGCGGTACTGGTGATCGTACCCAAGTGGGTCTTGAGGGTATCCACGTGAGTCGAGAGTTTGGAGCCCAACTCGTTCACAGTTCCTTTGACCGCGCCCAGCAGGTTGGTGGCGTGAGTCTTCAGTGTGCTTCCGGCAGAGCTCACCAACTGTGAGAAAAGAACAAGTGTATATTGAATATCTACTTGACGATACTTTATCTGTTTGTTCCCCTAATCTTACTTCCGGCAGCAGTCATCCAAATGTTGGGCAAAACATGTATGAGGACTGCTATCCTACTGTCGACGACTTATAAAGATCAAACTGGTGAGAAAATATCGAGATATCGTGAAAATGGTGTGAAAATAATTATAGTTGTCAGTATTTCTGGAAGATAACTTAGCTCGTTGGGGAAATCTGATATTCCTTCTCTTTGCTAACCTTCACTTTCTTGATTTACACTGAGGCTGATCATATTTCCGAAGTTTTTATAATCTATCGCGATTTTGTTATATGGACGCTGTTCAAAGCAAATACTCACGGTCTTGAGTGAATCGATGTGAGGTTTGAATAGGTTAGCCAATGTCTGTCCAATCTGATTGAGTCCCAGACTGTCGAGAATTCCTCGCTTCTGTACCCCTAACAGAGGCTTGAGAAAGGTAACGGCCTCACTGGCAATATGACTGAGAAGGTGATCGGCATTGATGGTATGTCCGGCTGAAAGATAAGAGGACATGTTTATTGATCGAAAACTTTCCTTCCAATCTTTCCACCTATAATGTTCAGTGGTGACCTTTTCACAACACGAAACTAATATATACAATTGATTAAAGGGGAACCCAAATGAAAAATGATAATGGAGATATATGTTGTTGCCATATGCTTACCGAAATTATTAACATATATTTCATGAAAATATTCCTACTGGTAGCTGAGATATTGCAAAGATTCAAAGGCTACTGGGTCTGGTACAAATCTGGTATACAAATGAGCTTTGAGAATGTCACACAGATAGACAGATAATGGCATATTTCCAAAATATTTAGAATTCTATTTCTTTTCCACTATTAATACTGTGTTTGTTCGTTACCAATAGTGTAACCAACCGATAACCAAACGTATTATTCCAGAAACTTAAGTAGTTGAAGTAATTTTTTTTAATGAATATGAATTGCATAGTCCTTTGTTACTGCATATTAAATGATTAAAATTTCCTAAAAGGCGCAGTTTTCAAAATAAAGCTCTTAGTAACCTGTTGCATTGGTAACCTATTTCCCCAAAATAAACCGCAATAGTTTGCATATGCTACCAATAAGCAATATATGAATTTGGAAGAGATTAGGCTTATAGGTCTGTGATTATACTTGCATAAAGTTAGCTCATTATCTTGAATTCAGCTGGTGACAATCACAAAATTTCATTTGCACAAAATCTCCGATTATCAAACTTGAACTTCAAACTTCAATATCCTGCGAGCATTTAGAGAATTTACATGTGGTAAACGGCATGTTGCTCAGAATCATGAGCACTTTCTTCTTCTGAAAGTGACCAAGCCATTTGGGATCCCCTTTGATGTTTGTTAAAGCCACATTTGTCTAGCAAAACGCCATTTTGGAGTCATTATCTAGCACTCGCAGGGGCGTGTCTCGAGAACGTTTTACATAGGACCTTAAATGAATCCATCCTATGAGGTTGAACATTCGCGCACAATTTGATTTTTTTTATATATAGTCCATATAATCCTCGAAGCAGTCACCCCTCGACTGTGTCATCTCATCCCCTCGACTGTGTCATCTCATCCCCTCGACTGTGTCACCCCCTCGACTGTGTCATCCCCTCGACTGTGTCACCCCCTCGACTGTGTCACCCCTCGACTGTGTCATCCCCTCGACTGTGTCACCCCCTCGACTGTGTCATCCCCTCGACTGTGTCACCCCCTCGACTGTGTCATCCCCTCGACTGTGTCATCCCCTCGACTGTGTCATCCACTCAAATAGCAATCGTCAGACCCAACATTGAATATTCAGCCATCATTCATAAACAAATTCCTCGTCAATAAAAGAAACGCCTATTTCGTTGACAGCACCAATTCTAAATGTGTATAAAATAAAATTAATAAAACAGGCAATGTGATTTCCTATAAGAGAGAAGAATTCAACAGTTCCCAATGATGTCAGCAAGACATGATGATGTTCTATTAATAAAATACTATTCACTTACCACAAGATCCCAAAAGTGGGACCAAATGTTAAAAAAAAGTAATTAAAAAAATAGTTTGCATGGCACAGCAGATATCATTTTGGAAGGAGAAACCTTACCGACTGTATCTTCGACCTCAGTGATGAGTTTTTCGAGAGGCTCTTTAAGGAATTCAAGGCTCTTCACTTTGTTCTCCACGCTGGACAATTTATCGACGGCGGCCTCGAACAGGTACTTAAAATGGTCAGATTTGGTGGAAATGAAGGTCTCGAGTCCCTGGAGGAAAGACTGGGCCTTCTGCAAACTGAAAGAATATCCATGGAATTGCAGCCTGCCGCTTTCATTCATAACATTGTAAGAATCAAGATATTGTAGAAGGTGGAAACAAAAATCCCAGTGCGGTAGTTCGGTTTTGACAGAATCATCACCCGCGCAAGCATGCCAGTTCATCTAACAACCGCCTAGTATAGGCTGCTGGGTGAACAAAAGTGATGAAGAAAGCCACCCAAGAACCCAATTTGGGATTGTCGATTGTGACAATCTCTCATTCCATTTGTAGTATTAGATTTGAAGTATTCGTTCTTGAATGCCTGGGAAGCGAACTTCTAATCAATATTCGCATTTTACTGCAATAATTCGGTGTCGCATTCATAGCTAGATATCAAACATGTAATGATGAAGCTTTACCCATACAAGGTCATAATATGGAGGGATATCAAAGAAATACAGAAAATTAATATTGAATGATGTTGAATTGACTGCCATCGACGTCAGCAGATTTCATTATTATATATTATTACGAAGCATTTGACAGGAACCCGTATGAAACCCCATACCAATGTTTTGAGAGCATTATACCCAACCACAACGCAAGGATCACCATCGATTCTCGAATGTGGAGTTTCTTTATTTACTATATATGTTCAACCCAAGGGCTTTAGGAATATTCAATGAATTTACTAGATGTTCGGGTTTGAAAATTAACATGGCAAAATCGCAATTAATTTGGATTGGAAGTATGAAAGGCAGTCAAGTTAAGATATGTCCCCACTTTCGAATAAATTGGGACCCCGGTGGGTTCAAACTTCTGGGAATTCGATTCTCCACAAATCTCGAAGAAATATTAAGCTTGAATTATACTGAAAAAATACAGAATGTCAAACGACTATTAGGAAGTTGGTTTAGACGCAGTCTTACACCCATTGGTAAGGTAACAATAATTAAAACGCTGGTACTTCCAATTATGATCCACTTACTCAGTGTCCTTCCAAATCCATCAAATGATTTTTTTGTAGAAATAGAAAAGGTTTTTTGCCACTTCATCTGGGGTGGGGGGCCCGACAAAATAAAAAGAAAAACAATTATTTGCAAAAAAGGAGATGGCGGGTTGGAGCTTCCACACATTCCATCATTTGCAGCATATTTAAAAATAAAGTGGATAAAACGATCTTTTGAGTTCACAGGCTTCTATAAAGAGTTATTTAATGTTATTTTAGAACCCATCGGCACAGATGCCTGGATCTAAGTCCCACTGGTCTTCTAGAATTTATTAATGGAATTAGCAATCCGTTTTGGAAAGAATTACTTATTGCATGGCGCGTCTGCATTAAAGAAGAATTTAAAAATAGGCATGTTTCAAATTTTTTACTGTTTGATTTTGCTCGCCGGACAAATTGGGAAGAAATTACTAAATGGCAATCCGAGGGAGTAAAATATATCAACGACATAATTGATGAAGATAATAAATTTCTCTCTTTTAATATATTTAAAGCAAAATATAATTTGCAAACATACAATTTTCTTTTATATCTAGAAACTAAGTCATTAAATAAACAGCTGGGAAAACTGAGAATAATTTCTAACTCCCAGACTAAAAATAAATTAATTTATCAAAAATGTTCAAAATTTATTTATAATCTGTTACTAGATGAAGTTAAAGTGACCCCCGTACATACCCAGGTGAGGTGGCAAAATGACTTAGAAACAGAAGGAGAAATAGTAAGATGTGACTGGCGAAAAATATACCAAATGGTGTTGTCTACTTCCACGGCAACGCACATGCGATATTTTCAATATCAAATTATTCATAGGATTTTAGTCACAAACGTAGCATTGGAGAAATGGGGGAAAGTGCATTCGGCAGACTGCACTTTCTGTGAAGATGAAAGGGAGACAATCATTCATATGCTTTGGAAATGTATTCATGTTAAGCCTGTCTTGGAACATTTTACTACTTGGGCAAAAAGGCAAAATCTTATACGTGATAAGCTTAAGATATCGGATGTTCTATTTGGTTGTGCAGAACACCCTACATCTCTTTTAAGCCATCTAATCCTATCGATAAAAAACAGTATATACAATTGTAGAAGGGTATCAAAGCGACCGTGTTGGGAAGTAACGAAATAATTTATTTTAAAAACAAGACAAACTGAAAAACTTATTGCTACACAAAATAAGAACATGGAACAGTTTATCAAGAAATGGGGACAGACCCCTGACAATGGGGACAGACCCCTGACAGACCCCTGACAATGGGGACAGACCCCTGACAGACCCCTGACAATGGGGACAGACCCCTGACAGGCCCCTGACAATGGGGACAGACCCCTGACAGACACCACAGAGGTATGATGTTAGGGATATATATTTATTGCAATTATGTGTGGTTAAATGCGGCTCGACAATGAATGTATGCCTACTTGTATATATATTTTCAAAGGAATGTTTATTTGAGCATAAGTTATCGTAGTTATAAAAAGTTTATTTCTATTGAAGAATTGTTATATCTTAATAATAAGCTCTTTACCTCATAGCCACGTGAGTCTGTATAGTGCAATGTAAAATCGTGGCTGCTGAAATCATTAATAAATGCCCACGGGTTTGTACAAAAAAGAAATGTTCAACCCATCCTACCAACCCATCAGAGGGAAATAGACGAGTAGGTTTCCTGAGCGTGGGATTCAAACGACGGCCATAAGTGAGAAATGGGCGGAAATCTTCTTGAAACGAAAATGCAGAACGTCTCACTCTGTTAACATGGATGAAAGTGAATTCCAGAACCACCAGCAAAATGCCTTATACATGTAACAAAAAGCGATGGCATGTAGCCGCGATGAAAGAGTATAACGGCGATTGTGCCAGGCAAGCTCCCTAAAAGAATCTCCTCTGTAATTGGTCTTCGGATGATGGCAAAGATACTTACAAGCTACCCAGAGCAAACTACTTACTTGAGTTCTCTCTTGGTTGTAGTTGTTTGGCTGCTCTCAAGGTTACCAAGGTGGAGAAGCAGATCTACAAAATGAATCAGGGGAAAACTGGTATGGCTAATACAGAAGGAAACGTTGTATTTTATTCACCTCGGTTAAACAAAAGGACGATGCATTTGTTTATTAGAGAACGCGTGAGAGGGGAAGGATTAAGGAAAGAAAATATATTCTGGCGCACTGTAGATTGGCAGAAATGATATAATTGACTTAGTCGTAAGAAATTAGGAACAGACGGGAATAGTTTTATCCTTTAGATTCATATTTTGTCTCCGGTTCACTTTGCGTGTTTGCCTTGTTTTGGCTCAGAATTTATCAAATACAAATTTAGTGTTATTTTCATGATGCATCCAACCATCAAAGCGACATCGAATTCCTTTAGGTTGCCTGTCCCCGAGTTGTTTCTTGATCATCCCACAACCTGAGACCACACACTGCTAAAATGGATGAACTTTTATTTTTACTAAAGTAATCTTTTCACTCAAAAGTCTTTAGGGGCAATCATTGCACAATCTGCGATTTAAAACACTCACACCCACCAAAAATGCTATGATAAAAATTGTGTTTTCTAATTCCGTCTTTTCCATACCTTGTATTGTATTCGACAGAAGGGTTTTTCCAGTATTTTTTAAGGAGTCAAGGAGCTCCTTGCCGACTGGTTTAGCAGCCGCACCAAGATCATGTCCCAGTTCATGAAGGAAATCTCCTAACTTCCCAAGGAAGGCATGGCTTCCGGTCGTCAGCAACAAACAAGCCGTGAGCGCGAGAAAGATTTTCATGGTCACTGGTATGTCTCTGTATAAATAACAATTAACATGGAGGAAGCTTTATTAATAATTTATAATGTCTGAGATTTATATAAAATAACAGTAACGTGTAAACGATAATGAGCATGCTTGCAACAAAATTTCGTTCTATAGGAAGTGATACACTAGCTATTGGTACCAATGTTCACGCAGCTGTTCCTTTCATCGAAGAACTTTCGCTCAAGTGAAAATCCCCACTTTTCCATAAATCGTAATTTCATCCATCGCGATTTCTCTCTCATTTTCGCAATTGAAAAACGATCAATCATGAATCAATCGCGAGGATATGGAGACATATATCTATAAATGTCCCCTCGCCAGAGTTTTAAATCGTCCATCCCGTACACGATCAGTCCGTGTCTGTATGGCGACAATCGTCAAACAAGTGGAGTTGCTTTTGTAAGACAATTTCGAGGCAGATTCATGCAATCCTCGATCGGATTTGAACGTTTCTTCAATCGTTCGTGTTTTCTCGATATCGTGTTTCATTATTGGAATTATCTCAATTGTCAAAATATTGCAACTGAAGAGAATCGCGCTTTAATCGTTAATTCTGAAAGGACAATCCACTCTTGTCAGATGTTCAAACCCTCGACTTCCATATTTTTGGAACGCCCGAAGTATGGTACAGTATTCAGTTATTGTCTTATGTTCACGTACACGGACTCATATACATATACACTTCGTTCATTTCATCTTGAGTCGAATGACAGTTTACTTGCAATCCCCTTTTCTTGGCAGGAGTACGCATGTCAGCACTACGCCTAATCCCGGGTAAAGCGGAATACCCAAAACAAGCGTCAGATCCGACATTCTGCGTCCATAATTGGAAGACTTAATCCATAAGAATATTGCTACCAATTTTCGAGCATGCAAAAATAAATTTATGTAAAAAAGCAAGCTAATTTTCAACAGTTCTCAATGATACCGACAAGACATGACGTTCGCACATGATCACAAAAGAGTATACACAGAATATGGACTTCAGCTCCGAAAATTATACTGATGTACTGCGACTGGTGTACAATATGCGAGTTCGGAATGAGGGGAGGTATTAATGCACAATTAAACATTATCATGGTATAGGAATTATGTTTTCAATTGGCATAACCTGGATCGTTTTCGCGTATGCTCGGATGAATTATTAGGTATGGGGTTTTGGGTACTTGAATAGAAACATCTAGAAGAAGGGCATAAGAGGAGAACATAACCTTGTCCTCTCAGTCAACTTAATGTTATGATAAATAAAAATCTTCTTTGATACTTTTTTGAATAATTTGTATAAACTCATCTTGTTTAGTGTCGACCTTCGTATATTTAATGAAGGAGAGTGAGGTGATACTATCGCTGAGTTTGCATCAATGCATCGAGTCGTTGTTATTCAAACACTATAAAAACTAGCGCCTAACGATCACTTTTAACATACACAGACCAAATATATACGTATTTTAAGACAATAGGAAAAATTGTAGTTCAGTTTGGCACAAAAACCAGACCTCGCGGGATGCCGAATCCTCGCTAAACCACATCATATCCTTTGCAAGAACGTGAAAATTGGATGCTCATGGCATTATTCAATTGTTTGACATTTAGTAGCGAGGTATTATTGCAATAAAGAGCTACGATGAACAGTGAAATTATATCTCTACATTGGAACAAAAAGTTTCGAACTGTAAATTCCCAAATGATCATCACGGTAGGCAAATAAATATTCATGAAAAGTTACAATGAAAGCAACATCTGCACAGTTTTTGTTCACGTCAAATTCCATTTGTTTACGAATTCTCACTGGTATATTCAACTGAATTGAATTGAACTGAAATTTATTTCGCCAATAATATATATAACATTGTGAATAATTTATCACATATACATTGGTGGGTTTAAAACTCCATGGAGCTTCTTTAATGTCTTAGTGTCGAAATTATAGTGTTTTGAATACAGCTGGTGAATACAAGAAAAACATTTTGCTTTACTTCAATCTCTTTCAGTTTGTTTGACGACGTTTCGGGGTAGTAGTCAAAATAGTAGGTACACTCTTAGAACAAAATGGTCGAAACGACCAAGAAAAAATTGGTCGCCTGCAACCATATAAAGCATGGTACAGACGGGACCGACCCAGTATTATTATCCAACAACACTTTTTCTGGTTTGCTAGATAATACTTGTCGGTCACGACTGTATATTTCTTGGTCGATGTTTTCGACCAAGAATTTTCGACGGATATCCTTCGACCACAGTTTACATGGTCGGAGCGACCATATATTTTTAACAGTATAAGAGGTATATTAATTAATTATAAAATGAAGTTCTACTTTTAGATTGAAGAGAGAAATCGAAGAGCAATTTGTTACGGATCCTTGGCCATTTTATTTTGACTGTATAAAACGAATGATAGGTGGAGTAGAAAGGTATTCAAATATTTAATCAACGACCACTGACAGAAGGTTCCTGGAAACTACCCTTGAATATTAAACTGAATAATTATTGTCAGGGATTATGATTCGATTTTAGGAGCAAAATCACTAACGCTGGTAATTTTGAAAACTGTTGACCACTTCTAACTTTCGAGGACTAACTTTTGTTAATCATATGTACATTTGATTTCTGACAATTTCAATCGAGAAAAAATCAATTGCCCTCTCTGGCTGGCAAGGTTCACATGGGGCCGTGAGGTTGTGGAGATCCCAGTTTCCAATACCCTCGAAGTCTCCTAAGTTTCCTCAACATCGACGGTTGTGGCTACTTGTATGTACTTGTTCTCTTTGCGGAGAACATTTTCAGAAAATAACTAGATACTAAATCAGATATTCACATTTATGACGTTTTTGGAACCCATCGAAACCTGTCCAACGTAAAGTGTTATGGGGGACGTTTGGTCTACGGCTGTCCATTGAGTGTTGGACCAACTGTGACGTGATTTGGCTTCAAATACGTTCATTTGCCGATGATGGGATGGATTATAGAATCAGAAGAACAGCTTCTTGACAGTTATAAGTACGTACACTAATTAAAAACATCAAGCTTGATCTACAGTGATGTTTAAAATATAGGTTTTAAATAAGGAAGAGAGATACTTCAGGGATTATGTTGTCCATATTGTCATACAGTCGTATATCGAAAGGATGCCTGGTCGTGGGATCTATATGATGGGCCGTTGGTCACCAATGCGTTCAAACACATATTGAAGCAAGCTCTAGAAAGGCATTTGAAAGTTGATCTTTACATGTGAAAGCGGTTCTTGTCTAAAGTTTGCTTTTGCATGTGAAAGTAAAAAAGTTAAGATCCTACCTGAGGCTTCCTTGATATGAACTGTTTGACCTCGATTTGCCCTTAGATATATTTATATATAGCCCATATATGCCAAGGTTTGGCAATTGGTTTGTAGGGTAACAGGTGTTGTGGATTTCACCGAAAGCCTTATCGTTGACAGTACACATGAAACTTGTAATCCATTGGATGATTGCAAAGAGGGCGAGAAATATTGAAAATGCTTTTTCGATTTGACGATATCATTTAGTTAATGTTTTATTCGAACATCCGAACAATACTTCCTTTTATTTTTAAACTTGCATATGACTGATTCCTGGGAGTTGAACTTACTTTTGAAAATAGGTTTCTCGTTTTACAACAGGGCTGTTTTCATTACTATACAATCAATCAAATATTTGACCACTGTTTATTTCCATTCGAAACTCTTTAAACCATTATAACATTGTCATGCGAACAAAATTCAAGCCTCTGTTATCACGAATGTCTTTGACGTCAACTGTACCGTATTGCCTATACCGGATAAGACATAAGCCCTGTCACATGCTCTGGATTTATATCACTCTCAGCTGGCAGCATGTTTTCATGAAATCGTAAGTGGGCTGATAATAAATGTATCTAAGTTCAGCTGAAATATACAGAATTTGCTGAATATGCAAGTTATTTTATTTTTGTCACGCAACTTAGTCAAATTTCTTCAAAATAGTTTTGAAGTTTAGCAATATATGACAAAAAACAAGTCCACGCAGCTGCTACCTATCTCGATCTTATTGTTAAACATGATTGAGTGAACTTTCTTGTGAAAGGGACCTTGGTTATTCCACATGCAAATGTGGGAATGTTGACATTGAAGTTCGTATTAAGATGATTAAATCGCGTCTTTTGGTGAACAATGGATTAAAATTGGGATACGGTTAAAATCCACTGACCGGATGTTCATCACAAGCGATTGAAACGTGCACAAACTTGCCTGAAACGTTATCAGTTATTTTTAGCCGATCGTGGAGACACCTTCTCATTCTTCCAGGTAGATATCTGGACAGATTGTCCAGGGGAAAATAATGTAAAGAGAAGATAAAATCGGGCAATGTCGTGACTCGAAAAACGTGCAACCTGACATTTTCGACTTTGTGACAAGTCACCTCTCTTGCTGATAATCATAAGAGAAATGCACATATGTTGCTATCTTTGCTCAGATCAACCGATTTGGCGGTATGACATTTAAACACAGGGAAATTATGAAGTGTTTCACTTTCGAACACTAAGATAAGATGTCCCCAGAAGCTATGCGGCAAATACGACACGGCAAGAAACGAACGTCTTGTTGTTTATAAATAATTAAAGGACCATGTATGTTTAGATGGGTAAATAGCCCCAGAACAGGTGCGGTAGAAGTGCCAAAAATAAGATATTGCATATACAAGAAATTGTTCAGTTGGCATGAAGTGCAATATTATATTGTATACTTTCAAGGCACTGAGTCTCATCATTCTCGAATAACAGGGCCGTGGAGTAGTGCATTCGTGCAAAATCTCCAATTTTGAGGCAAAAACACCTCATATTTCTTTCTATGAACATATAAAGATAAACAATAACTAGAAACAGCTTGATACAGCATACTCACTGTTCCAATATTTAGTCGTAGACCAAATCTGGTTCTGGTTACCGTTTATCTTGATGTGTTTACAGAGAACATAGGAATTGTTTTCACCTCAGAATCAACTATTTTGCACGAATGCACTACTTCACAGCCCTGTTACTCGAGAATGATGAGACTCGGTGCCTTGCATTTTTTCTGAGGAAACAATATAATATTGTACTTCATGCCAATTGAACAATTTCTCGTAGTGGAAGTATTTTATTTTGATACTCTGTATTGCATCTGGCCTGGGGCCATTTACCCATCTAAAGATACAAGGTCCTTTGCTGGTCAATTCGTTTACTATGTCCTTTGCCCGTACGTAAATCCCTTTGCCCGTAACTAAATCGTTGTGCAATTAAGTAGAGAAATCAAGCCGGCCAAGGCGAATGATTATAAATTCAAACAACAACAACATTTTGCATTGTAATTTTCGTTGTTTTAACGTCACGTTCAACAATATTACAGCTACATTGTACATAGTGAGGAACAACATCAATCTCTATATAAAGATCTAACAATAAAATAACATCACAAATTAATCGTTGTCGAACAATCCTTAATCAAATCAAATCGCTTTCATATCAATGCTTGTGGTGACCATTTTAACATTATAAACACACCTCAATTCAATCGTTCAAAAACTTTCTCTTATGAGACTTGCTTGTTAATTTCACGCTCCTTCTTTTGGTGCCATCTGAATTCAAGCATCATGTTCATATACTTAGCAATGGGGACCGCAAAATCAACCTTAAAGTTCTAAATAATTCTTTCATGGTTACCAGACTCGGATACGGATTTGATATTTTTGGAACATCATGATGTCTTGCCGGCATCATTGAAAACTGTTGACCGCTTCTCTCTTGCAGGAAACAAGCCTATGTTTATGTATACTATGATTGTCTTTTTGAATTTGGTGCTAATACTGTTATGTGGATAATGGAATAGGTCTTTGGATTATGGACGCGGATATTCTCTAATGGACGACGGCTGGATTATGAATGACGGACTAGACGCTTGTAACTCTAGAAACATCTCTAACAAAGTCTCTTTCCACCATAGCACCATCATCATTGTCCAAAACCATAGTCTCTTTTTTTTAAATTTCTCAGTGAATTCATAGCAGTATAGTCTCAACAACGGAAGATCATGATCTTCTTCTTCTTCTACGTATTTGAACCAGAGGTCCGCACGCCATGCCTAAGCCGATCCACCAAATGGACCAGATCCTCGACATCTATTTCTTCTGCCGAAGAACACACAGTCGCTATACGATCCGGAAGGTCTAAGCCAGACGCCTCCGCGACATGCTCATCAATTTCACGCAACTCTCTGCAAAGTATCACGATCAATTTCCATCTGCTTCACACGAATGTCACACACGCCAACATAGCCATGATAAACATCTCCGAGAGAATACGGTTGCACAAAGACGACGCAGATGTCCAAATGAATGACATCGGCAACATTCCATTGCACGAATGAGTATGCCAAGCTGGACAGTAACATTCCAGCGGATCCTGCATATGGCGTATACATAACTCGTCTAGTAGCATTTGCTAGATCCTGTGTTAAATGTGACGATTTTGATCAAAGTCACAGAACAGTATTGCAGAAATTTATAAAACAGGGCTATACCACCAAGCGCCTCCACTCAACTTTCTTAAATTTGGCGATATATATCGCATACTGATAGCAAAATACGAGCATAGCGTGCAAGATATATGGCGTTACGTTTCGTAGCTTTGTGTCTAATTCCGCTTAACCCGGGATACTTTTGGAAAATTATGATTTCTTGCTGGCATCGTTGAAAAATGTTGACCTCTTCTCTTTCGCCGAAAACTAGCCTATTTTGTATGTATACTATGATTTTTTCCTTTAATCTGGTGCTAATGCTATTTCCTTGCATAGGTCTCTGGATTATGGACGCGGAAATTCTTTGATGGAATGATCGATAAATATTGAATAACGGACTAGACGCTTGTATATTATACAGTGGAGCTTCTATTTCTTCTACCAAGATTTCCTGCTCATTTGGCAAATTACAAATATCTGTCTTTTCACCCCGCCAAACAAGAAGGACCTTTGATTTACAGCCCTACGGTTCTGGCTAAGCAGTCACGGTTAATCGACATGATAGACGACACGAAGGGTACAGGCAAAACACAAGTAAATCAGCACACGTAAATCAAACAATATGCAAATGAATGTCACGGATGCGATAAATAAAAGCACAAAATTTTTACATACAGTTTGAACGACATAAATACACAAATATACGAAAATGAGAGGGAGTTATTCAACAACGCACGAATGAATCAACAATCCTTACGGGGACCGTCTTTTAACTGGGATCCGGACAGATGATGATATGTGGTTGAAGCTCCACGGATAAGGGTCCCACAGATAAAGACATAACTGCACAACAACACTATATTTTTTCACAAGCTAGACAAAACAATTTGAACATTTGTTCTACTTTTGTTTTTTTTGCTTTTTTCGTTGTATGGTCCGACTGCACTCTCAAAACTGGTGTGTACAAAAAGTACACAGTAACTGTGGCAAAAAAATATTATTCACAGTAGTGTGTAAAAAATATACCCATTACTGTGTACGTGTTCTTCCCAGAAAATGTATATAATAGATAAAACTTAGGTGTACACGAAAGTAGTATATAAAGCATATTTAACCCTCATTTCACCCGGATGTAACTATGACGTCACTTCCGGTTGGGTTGAAAGAGGCGTGACCTTTGTACATGTCTAGACTTGTTGGTGTGTGTTGATGTACTGGGGTTTTTCCCCACAATGGCGGCTAATGGCGGCCTAGTCCGCCATGTTGGAAAATGGCGGCATTTTAGTCCGCCATGTTGGAAAATGGCGGCATTTTAGTCCGCCATGTTGGAAAATGGCCGCCATGTTGGAAAATGGCGGCATTTTAGTCCGCCATGTTGGAAAATGGCGGCATTTTAGTCGCCATGTTGGAAAATGGCGGCATTTTAGTCCGCCATGTTGGAAAATGGCGGCATTTTAGTCGGCCATGTTGGAAAATGGCGGCATTTTAGTCGGCCATGTTGGAAAATGGCGGCATTTTAGTCGGCCATGTTGGAAAATGGCGGCATTTTAGTCCGCCATGTTGGAAAATGGCGGCATTTTAGTCCGCCATGTTGGAAAATGGCGGCATTTTAGTCCGCCATGTTGGAAAATGGCGGCATTTTAGTCCGCCATTGTTGTAGAAAAACGTATAAAAGGGGGTGATTTTTAGTGGTTGGGTGTATTCATTGCACTACCTTACGGAGCACTCTGACTTACCTGACCAGCCTGCCTGCCTGCCTGCCTGCCTGACCTCTAGCCAGCCTGCCAGCCTGCTTGCCTGCCTGTATGAGACGTGGAGAAGCTTTTCATTTTACCAGTGCAATTTCACCAGCCTATTACACCGTAGCAGCTACTGACCAGCCTGAGTCCACAGTCATGGAGTCATCCCAGCGAGTTAAGCTTCAAAAGTACCGTGTTCGCCTCATTGATGAGATGCAGCATGTGGCCGAATTATGTGATCTGCTTATGGAGGAAAACATACTTCTGAAACACGGTCGCGAAGATATCATGGCTGAGAAAACCACTTCAGGACAAAACAGAGCCCTCATCGACGGTCTACTGCGCCGTGGCCCCTATGCATTTCTAGCCTTCGTGGAGGCGCTGAAGAAGACGGGAAATGAAGAACTAGCAGATCTACTTCAAGCCCAGGATTTACAAGATAATGATATCTTAGTCATGGACACCACCGAAGAGCGTACAGCTAGCAAACGTACGCACCCAGAGTCTGATGTACCTGCCAAACGCGGTGCACGACCCAAACGGCCCCGACTAACACCTTTAGAAATACCTGAGCAAGTGTTTCAGCCAGCGCCCCAGCAAGTGCCTGAGCCAGTGAAAGAAGAAGAGGTGCAACTTCCTATGTCTGTGCAGCAGATCAATAACATTATCCAGCAGGCCTACCAGGCAGCCCACACGAACATTTGGGAGCTCTCAGCCTATTTAACTGTGAGTGTCAAAGACGAAGAAGTGCATTTTAACGCACCGGCCTTTAACGACAGACCAGCTAGGCATATCGCCTTAACGTTCGACACCTGGCTAAAACTACAGACCATTGATTACGCCGTCGATGCGGTCATTGACCAGCAGGGGAGTGACGAAGTGAAATTTTATGTGGGTGACGACATCTTTGTCAGCTGTGGTAGATTCAACGACCAGCTCCTGGTGCATATACGGAAATGGAAAATGAGGTCAGATACGCAAGAGCGTGTTCCTTGTCCTCAGGGCGTCACCTTGAAAATAACGGCGTGGCGGAAGTTGCAGAGTCTCACAGCTATAATTCATGAAGCCCTGTCTGATCAGGTGACTCAGTATATTTGTAAGAAGTACATCGACACATTCATGGATCATGTCAGACCTCGCATTCGACACTTGCGTATCGAAGCATGTGCAGGCTGTGTGAACAACAGTCCGATAAACATGCATACGTGTCTGGACAACATAATACCATCATACGCGCTGATCACTGAGGCACTACAGGACGTGACCGAGGAGCAAATTGCCCTGGCATTGGAAGCTGCCTGTCCTCCCAGAATTCCACGTGAACAGATTGCTACCTACATCTACGTGCACCAGGGGCGGAAAGACGATGATGAGTTCAAACAAGTCTTGTTGCATAACTATTGAACATTTCAGGTATTGTGTTGAAAACATTCAGACATTTACCGTATTCCTACATGCTACGTTCATTGAAGCGCCTTGATAGCGTATAATTGTATTAAAAATTCAATACGCAGAGTTTTACTGTGGTGAAGACGTTCATTCTATTGTGTTAGTCTTGTTGTATAAATATTGAACATTTTCAAGTCTTGTTGCATTGAAAACATTCAGATATTATCGTATTCCTACATTCTATGTTCATTCTATGTTCATTCTATGTGCATTGAAGCGCCTTCATAGCGTATAATTGTATTAAAAATTTCAATACCCAGAATCTACTGTGGTGAACACGTTCATTCTATTGTGTTAATAAAAATAGTAGAAAATTCAAAAATGAGTGTTAGTGTTCATTGAGTGTGGTAATGGGAGCTGGTGTTGTGCTTTCAGTTAGAAGTTCTCTTTCGAAAACATTGCGTGGCCCTGAAAAGGGACTTTGGAAAGTGTTACGACACTTATTTTACGAGCGGTAGATTTTCTTCACCCCGGACACCCGCCTCATACACACGGGACACTTGATCTTTAAATGCAGTTCGTCCGTTTCAGTGCAGTGGCACGTCTCCCCTATACATGTTAGGGTTATCCAGCATTCCTGACATAGGCATAGATGCCCGCACGGGAATAGGGCGTACATGCTTTCCTCGTTGGTACACACGCTACAGTTTGATTTACTTTCTTCCTTATGTAGGTCTTGTTGTAGTTTAAACTTCACAGCGTCCATTTGATCCATGTCTTCCCTCATTTCATTAATCTGCTCGTTCAGGCGGGTTACCTCGGCCCAAGAGGATGGTGGTGTCGTTGTTGTTGTAGCTGGCGTTCCTGTTTCGGTAGCCGGCGTTGTTATAATTGGTGTTTGGGTAGCCGCTGTATTTGCTGGGGGTCTGTTACTGTTTAACCACTCTTGGAACTCTAGATCGGGGAGTTCTTCATCGTCCGTAGTGACATCCTCATCTTCTTCCATAGCGTCCCCGACCTCTTGGTCTTGTTCTTCACTCCGTCTCAACGTATCGGCAATATTATGCACCCGCTCAAAGCTTGTAATTATTGGCACACCATCGCCATGTTCTTCACTGGTAATCACCTCTCTACGTTCTCTAGGACCTTGCGCATTGAATAACCTCCGTCTGGTAGCCATGATGTAGTTGTGAATGAATCACTAAATACTGCGCGCTATTTATAGTCTAGGCGGCCATTGGCCGCCATTTTAACCTTAGCCGCCATGTTGAATTCCAACATGGCGGACTAGCCGCCATTTTAACCTTAGCCGCCATGTTGAATTCCAACATGGCGGACTAGCCGTCATGTTGACCGCCAGCCATTGTTGCGCGCGGACGTCAGCGAAATCTTTAGATGACATCTTTGCGCTGGCCTAGGCAGAAATTTTTGTGTTTGTTTTGCAACTTTAAACCGGTGTGATTTTGCAATAAATGCGAGTGGACGTATAAAATTTATTTCAACTTGAATTAGGGGAACTCATCGTGCAGCATTGAAAAATTCAGAAGGCTAGCGGCAAGCGAACCTGCTATTTTTAATCCTTTTATCGATTTTTTTAGACCCGGAACGTTGGGTAGGGTAGTATGGAAAACGCGGTGCACTTGAAATAAATCGGTTTTCCTCCGTAAAAATACATGAGGTATCTTCCTCACAGCCTTATAATGTGACCCTGAAAATTGCAGCACGTTTATCGAAAGAAAAGTAGGAATTTTTATCGTATCACGCCGGCTACGGTAAAACAGCCATGCATAGCTGTACTCGCATTTGCCTGCAGACTGTATAGCGCTGTGTTACCGTAGCCGGCGTCATACGATAAAAAATCCTACTTTTCTTTCTATAAACGTGCTGCAATTTTTAGGGTCACATTATAAGCCTGTGAGGAAGATACCTCATGTATTTTTACGGAAGAAACCCGATTTATTTCAAGTGTACTGCGTTTTCCATACTAGCCTACCCAACGTTACGGGTCTAAAAAAATCGATAAAAGGATTAAAAATAGCGGGTTCGCTTGCCGCTAGCCTTCTGAAATTTTCAATGCTACACGATGAGTTTCCCTAATTCAAGTTGAAATAAATTTTACATGTCCACTCGCATTTATTGCAAAATCACACCGGTTTAAAGTTGCAAAACAAACACAAACAAATTTCTGCCTAGGCCAGCACAAAGATGGCATCTAAAGATTTCGCTGACGTCCGCGTGTGCTCTATGGTTACACTATAAATAGCGCGCAGTATTTAGTCATTCATTCACAATTACATCATGGCTCAAGCTGAAACCATGGATATTGACAACCTATTACAAGAGTTCATCATAGATGATGAACTACAACCGCTAGAGAACATCGATATGGTACACGATGACCAATGGCTGGATGATATTATACAAGACCTATTTAAAGATGAACAACAACACCAACCGGTACAGGGCGGCGATAATGAAGACCACCCAGGAGCACAAGTGACAGCGGATGTTACGGCACTCGAATACCAACGATTTGACCATATTGACCGAGTGCTAGAAGATATCTACAAACAACAACATCAAGCCCAAGCCCAAGCCCAAGCCCAAGACCAAGAAACAAAAAGGAGAAAAAAAGAACAGATGGGTATGTTACAGCCGCCATTACTGAAAGAAGACCAAGCAACAGAAAGAGAAAATGTCCAACAAGACCAAGAAAATAGAAAAAAAGAACAACAAGAAATGGGAGGTTTACAGCAGCAGCAGCAGCAAGACATCGTGTACTACACTGCTGCAATAGGAAGAAGACTGGCGCCAAACACAGAATGCAAAGCAGCACAGTATTTACGCTGCGTGGAATGCTCTAATCACTTCGCCAAATACGCCATTTTCCCCTGTGGCCATCAAGCCTTGTGTATAGCCTGTATACACCGACATGCCCGAATACGAGAGCCTACGGGCGATGACAACCCCATAATGTGTAAACTCATAGGGTTGAAATTCCCGGTGTGTACTCAGAGAAGGCAAGCCGACCTGTTCCCAACGATGTAACCCCTTACATCTTCCAAAGGCCATTTTCAGGGCCACCCAATCTTTCCGAAAGAGGAAAACTTCTAACTCAAAGCACAAAAAATAACACCAAGTCCTGCACATGCACACACACACACACACACACACACACACACACCTAGGTAACATTAGGTAAATAACACTGAGTCAATGGAAAAACTTCCTACTAACAGCGCCCAGGTATTAGTATGAATGTACGGTAACCGAATAATGCCCGTCGCTGATTGGTGCCTACAAGGTGCCTACGCCGAGGTCCGCGCGCCCAACCCTTCCTGGGTTAATTTACAATCCTTAGATTTTGTACAAAATTCGTCTATGGCCAATTCCCAGGTTAAAATCCATTCCTATCTTTATAACATTAGGGTTGGCCCTGAAACATTTTCTCTAGCCCAATGCATGTACAGCTATGTATTGGCACGAGTGATGCATTCTGGGTCACGTCAGAATCCCTTCATTTTACACGAAATTCGCTATAGCAAATTCCCATGTTAAATGATTGCGTATATTTATAACATTAGAGTCGATGTACGCGTCGCTGATTGGTGCCTACAAGGTGCCTACGCCGAGGTCCGCGCGCCCAACCCTTCCTGGGTTAATTTACAATCCGCTGATTTTGTACAAAATTCGTCTATGGCCAATTCCCAGGTTAAAATCCATTCCTATCTTTATAACATTAGGGTTGGCCCTGAAACATTTTCTCTAGCCCAATGCATGTACAGCTATGTATTGGCGCGAGTGATGCATTCTGGGTCACGTCAGAATCCCTTCATTTTACACGAAATTCGCTATAGCAAATTCCCATGTTAAATGATTGCGTCTATTTATAACATTAGAGTCGATGTACACGTCGCTGATTGGTGCCTACAAGGTGCCTACGCCGAGGTCCGCGCGCCCAACCCTTCCTGGGTTAATTTACAATCCTCATATTTTGTACAAAATTTTTGCATGGGTTGGCCCTAAAACACTGAGAAAAAAACCCCTGTGTGTTGGAAGATTTTTAAGGGGTTGGCCCTGAAAAGGGCCGTTGAGGGGCAGGGATTGTTTTTTGGAGTTGGAGATTGGTAATTATATAGAATATAGAGGAGATCATGTAGGACCTGATTTGAATTGAATGTGCCAAGTTAGAAGTTCCCCTTTCGGTAGATTGGGGTGGCCCTGAAAAGGGCCGTTGGTTGGCCCTGAAAAGGGCCGTTGAGGTCAATTTGTTTACCCTGTTTTATTCAGGGGGAGTTTGCCTGTCTACTCCGTAAAATCGCTCACTGAAAAGTACCGCCAAGGTTGCAAGGTGTACCGGTGTTGATGTTGTTCTTCGTCGACATCACTAATGGGCAGATCTTGGAGCAAATTTCCTGGTGGTATGGTGGTGATGTCGACGAATTCCGGCTCTTGTTGTTGTTGTTGTTGTTGTTGTTGTTGTTGTTGTGGAGCAGGAGGAGGTGGATGTAATTCCTCCATTGCTGCCTTTAGATGGATTAACCAGGCCTCGTCGCTGACCGTCCTGGCCAGCACGATCAGGGCACGCAGATTCCTGGCTGCCTCGGGAGTAAAATGGTTATCCACTTGTCGGCACCATTGCCGCACTTCCCCCAACCAGAAATCTTTTATGGCTTTGATCATGCTGTTTTTTTGTCTCCGTCCTATCTCCCTGCGTGCCGCTGCCATTCTCCCCGAAGCTCCTGTTGTGGACATTTTTGCTACTCGCACTCTGCTGTTCATCTTCTTCTTCAATACGTCTTGTTAGTATGTGAAAGGTGATTTGAATGACGCTCACCACGCTCCCGCTGGCTTTATACTGAAATACAGTAGATTTTCATTGGCTGTTTCAACGTAGGTAATGCTGGCTTCATTGGTTCTTTTTAGCGATAGCGGATTGGCTCTTTTTATCGAGAGCGGATTGGCTCTTATTCGGGTCTGCTGATTGGCCAATATAGTGGGCCCCAACCCTTCCTGGGTTAATTTACAATCCCTTCATTTTGCACGAAAATTCGCTATCGCAAACTCCTATGTTAAATGATTGCGTCTATTGATAACATTAGAATGGGTGTACACGTCGCTCATTGGTGGCCTACAAGGTGCCTACGCCGAGGTCCGCGCGCCCCACCCTTCCTGGGTTAATTTACAATCCTCATATTTTGTACAAAATTCACCTATAGTCAATTCCCAGATTAAAATCTATTCCTATGTTTATAACATTAGGGTTAGCCCTGAAACATTTTTCTCTAGCCCCAATGCATGTACAGCTATGTATTGGCGCGAGTGATGCATTCTGGGTGACGTCAGAATCCCTTCATTTTACACGAAATTCGCTATCGCAAATTCCTATGTTAAATCATTGCGTCTATTGATATAACATTAGAGTCGATGTACACGTCGCTGATTGGTGGCCTACAAGGTGCCTACGCCGAGGTCCGCGCGCCCAACCCTTCCTGGGTTAATTTACAATCCGCTGATTTTGTACAAAATTCACCTATAGTCAATTCCCAGGTTAAAATCCATTCCTATGTTTATAACATTAGGGTTGGCCCTGAAACATTTTTCTCTAGCCCCAATGCATGTACAGCTATGTATTGGCGCGAGTGATGCATTCTGGGTCACGTCAGAATCCCTTCATTTTACACGAAATTCGCTATAGCAAATTCCTATGTTAAATGATTGCGTCTATTTATAACATTAGAATGGATGTACGCGTCGCTGATTGGTGCCTACAAGGTGCCTACGCCGAGGTCCGCGCGCCCATCCCTTCCTGGGTTAATTTACAATCCGCTGATTTTGCACAAAATTGTCTATGGTGAATTCCTAGGTTAAATCCATTCCTATCTTTATAACATTACAGCCCGAATCATCACGGACTTTCACGAAGGTAGGGATGGAATAAAAAACTATAACGTATACGGGTACGGATAGAGAGAGGCGCGAAAAAAACCCCTATAACGTGTACGGCTACGGACTAGGGGTTTTAATAGACACGAGTGATCACGGACTTTCACGAAGGGGAGAAAAAACGTGCATCCCCTTCGATATATACAAACTTGCCTCGTCGGTGTTTTGTCATTCACCATCATGGCAGCGCACGGAGCACTTGGGGAGCTTGCCTTGTTCCAACTCACGCCTGACGTCATCCTGATCGTCTATGACCATCAACTGCAGCTCATCGAAGAACATCCCCGAGAGGTGAAGCTATGTTTAACCCTAGCAGTATGGACTCTATTAACACGGTTGTTACAGGGAAAAGAGCCCGAAGTCGATTTCATGCACGTGGGAGTCGGTGTCTACCTACGAAGTGGTAGAGATGATTCTTTTTTCCCCGGTTAGAACAGCGTGGTGGTCCCTCTATCATACTCCGTCCGGCATTATGGCAGGCGCTGAAAGCTATTATCACCGACGTCCACGACGTACTGCACCCCCAGGCGCACTCTGTAGCTACCCGCACTCTTACACCGGACTGCACCCTATTGTTGTATCCCAAACGAGTGGAGCTCATCGATGACGACAGTAGGTGTTGGTGTACGTCTGAACCAGCGCGTGTCTCTTTATCCCCGGAAGGCTGGACTACCTTGAAACGGGTGTTGTTGGGTGACCTCGACGGTGATAGCATTCACCTGTGTGACGACGTCTACATTTTCCGCGGTCCCTATTTTGCTCGACTCCTCTGTCTGAAGCGAGGTGGTTTTACTCTGGACCCTGATCTATGGACAGCCTTGGAAAAAGTAATCCCCATGGTCGATGAAGTACTATATCTATAGGGTGCACAGAGGCTAGAGTGTCAGTGTCTACTCATGAAGCGAACACACCACAGCGCAACCCGAACGGGGACCCACACCAGGGGCACCCCGATGAGGGGTAGGAAGACAGGCACACGAAAGGGGATGAGAAAAGGTGGGCGGCCGGAATCTACGTGGCGTACCACTGTGAACAAGGTATTAACCGATTTGTATTACAACCCTACCAGTCCAGCCGCTTATAGCGCTGTGGGAGCGCTCGCTCGAGCTGCACATTCCCAAGGCATCAGTCGAACTGAAGTTCGAGAATGGTTAAAAACCCAAGACACTTATAGTTTACATCGAGCAGCCCGACGACATTTTCGCCGTAACCGAGTCATCGTAGGAGGCATAGACGCACAATGGCAGGCTGATTTAGTCGATATGAGTCGATTTGCACCCCACAATGATGGACATCGGTACATGTTGACCTGTATCGATATTTTATCCAAGTACGCATGGGTACTACCCATTCGCACCAAAACAGGAGAGAATCTGGTACGGGCGTTCCAGCAGATTTTCAAGACGGGGCGCAAACCCCTCTATTTGCAAACGGATGAAGGCACAGAATTTCTCAACCGTCCCTTTCAAGCCTTTCTTAAGAAACAGAAGGTATTTTTCTTCCATACGTACAACGAGACCAAAGCCTCTGTGGTGGAACGATTCAATCGTACCTTCAAAGGACGAATGTACAAGTATTTTACCGCCAAAAACACCCGACGGTACATCGATGTACTACCTTAACTGGTCCAAGGGTACAATCGATCCTATCATCGCAGTATCCAGCGAGCTCCCCTCGATGTGACAGAACGCAACGAACATCAAGTGCGCCGTACGCTGTACTCGATAGACCCCAGTCCACTCACGTCACCCCGTTACAAACGCGGAGATGTGGTACGGATCAGTAAAGTGAAAGGGCAATTTGAGAAAAGTTACTTGCCCAACTGGAGTGACGAGCACTTTGTCATCGTTCGCCATAAGCCTCGACAGCCACTGGAAGATCTACAAGGAGAAACACTGCAAGGCACGTTTTACGAGGCGGAATTACAACCGGTGGTGAAAACACGGAAAGACTACTACACGGTGGAAAAGATTTTTAAAACGAAACGTCGACGTGGCATCCCCTATCATTTCGTCAAATGGCAAGGTTGGCCCAGTTCGTTTAATTCCTGGGTGTCAAGCCGTGACATGAAACGACTATAAATTCTACCTCACATCGCCTCCATCCTTCAGTGTAGGGTTGTACCATGGATAGTGCACATCTACCCTTACTGTTACGGATTCGAAAAGCACAAGTCGGTACTGTGGTGTGTCTAGTAGTGCTTCTGGGTACCTTATTTGGAGGAGTGTTCTACGATTTGGCGTACGTGATATCCTGTTTCAACACCATTCGTCCAAGTGCTGCTCCACCTCAACGTCAAGTGCAATCACCCAACACCACCACCACCACCACCACGACTCTCGCTCGTACGACGCTGCGATCACCACAGTCCCAGTCCACGACGCCGTCTAGTCCTCACCGCCAGCCTGCCGTATCAACCCTGAGACTATGGATCCTATCACCACACACACTCAGCCCTACGACGCCGTCTAATCGTACTACTCCACCTCTTTTCACCCGCCAGCCTCCCGTATCTACCCTCCGAAGCCACGAACGTTCCACCACAGCACGACCACCCACACCTACCACCACGTTAACACTTAGAGTGGGATCCGGTGAATCACGTTTACCACGGCAACAGTGCCCGTTCGACTACGAGCCCCGGTGGGATCCACGTCGACGTTCCGTCTGAACCACAAATCACCCCATAAAATCGGCTATGGATCCTCGGTGGCAGCATCCTTTCAAGTGTCTCATCGCTGGACCGACAGGGTCGGGAAAAACACACTTCGTTCAACGCCTGATCCAACACGGGTCAGCCCTCATTTCACCTCCCGTAGCTCGCATCCTGTGGTGTTATGGAGCTTGGCAACCGGCGTACGAGGAACTGGCACGTCTCCCTGGACTCACCTTAGTGGAAGGATTACCTCCCGAGGATACGCCAGAAGACACGTTGGTCGTGGTGGACGATCTCATGACCGAAACGGACAGTCGAATCACCCGTCTCTTTACCAAAGGAAGCCATCATCGTCGGTTGAGCATCATCTACATCGTGCAGAATCTCTTCAGTAAGAACAAAGAGCACAGGAACATTAGTTTGAATGCTCAGTATGTGGTGTTATTCAAAAACCCCAGAGACGCCTCACAAATTATACACCTGGCAAAACAGATGTACCCTAAAAACACGGCCTTTGTACGAGAAACCTTTGAAGATGCTACCCAAGGAGCTCACGGGTATCTACTCATCGACTTGAAACAAGACACCCCCTCGGAACTTCGATTGCGCACCCACATTTTTCCCGGAGAGGTGCAGACGGTGTACACACCCAAATAAAAGAAGAAGACACAACCCTATAGCATTCACTTCCTCATCATGTCTGCACGGATACGCAAGCACGCGTCGGCCCTCCGCGTATTACGCAGCGCGCCACCGGAGGTGGCCCGGCCCCTGGTGCGCGGCGCGGATCCAGACTTGGTACGGTGTTTGTGTGAAGTGGCGCATAATGTGTTAAAAGGCAATGTTCCTCTCAGTCCTCTGCGGAAAGGGAAATTGCAACGGCACAAGACGGGTCTCCGAACGCTGGTGAAGAAGACGGGTAGTGTCAAGAAAAAGAAACAGGTGTTACAGCGAGGTGGATTTCTCGGCGCACTCCTCGCACCCTTAGCCGCTACCGTACTGGGACCGTTAGTAGGGTCCATCTTGGGACGCTAAAACATGGAACATACGAAAAAAATGATGCTGGTGGAACCTCGACTGTTACAGAGTTTGCAATCACCCTATCCCGTCCCTGCCACAGTGCAACAACTCCAGTCTCTGGACGAAGAGATGAATAGTATACTCCAACGTCGACTACCCGATCACGAGAAATTTCAACTCTACCATCATACGCTGAACCGGTACAAGACGTTTATGGATCAATTTTGGGGTAGTAGTACACCACCCCCACTACCCGCAACGCCCACACTCACACCGCCGCCATCATCACCTCAGCTGGAAGAGGAAGTGTTGGCCAGTGTCCCTAAAGCATTCAAGACCAAGGCTCGTTTATTGTTGGACCGGGTGAAACAGAATTCCGATATGGGTTGGAACGATGAGGGCAAACTGCTGATTCGAAACCAAGTGGTGCCGGGGTCTCATATGACCGATTTGATCAACGATATGGTACGTTCTCGCAAACACTCTAATCCACCGGGCCCTTTGCTCAGGGGTTAAAAGACACACACGCCCCACAAGAATTGGTAGGGAATCCTAACCGTTGGGTTTTTATGCAGCAATCGACGAGTAGACGACACCAGCCACCACCACCACCACCACCACCACCACCCTCCTCTTCTTGGGCACCCATGTCACCGCCCAAAACACCACAACGACGGGGACGTACTGTTCACAGATCTAAGTCACCGCGACGATCACAACGCCGAGGTAAGGCGCCCAAGGCCTGGGAGCCCTACTAGGGGAGGAGCCCTACCAGGGAAAACACCCTATTAAAACCCGGTGCAGAAGCCAGAAAGCTCAGTCGTCATGTTTTACCTCACGTTGCCCAGTAACAGTTCACTCGATGTGTTTCCTGACAACACCTTGGCCAAGTACGTGACTCAATTACCACAACCGTTGCATTACCTGGACGGTGGGGAATGTGGACTGGTGGATATTCAATACCCTTACTCATGGTACAACGTACGAGACGAAGAAGTATGGTACGAAGTCACCTACGAAGGCAAAGTACACCGACTCACTCTCCCCGAAGGCCAATACGATACGCCCAAGACGTTCAAGTCTCTACGGGAGGTGACGAATAATTCAAGACTCCTGAAATCCTATCCCTTCAAGAATCACGTGATCTTCGATGTCAACGCACACAACGACAAGTCCTGTATCCTGCTCAGCCCTAACGTGGCTGTGAAACTCAGTCCTAGGCTACAGCAAATGTTAGGTCTGCCTTACAGCGTCTACACGGGTCCCACCACTGACAACGGTGACGTTGTGATGGATATGAAAGTAGGTATGTACGGACTCTACGTCTACTCGGACGCAGTGGACAGCCATATTGTGGGCGATGTGAACACACCTCTGTTACGGGTGATACCCATTAGAAAGAAGTATGGCGATCAAGTCAACCAGAGTTTCAACCACATACTCTACCTCCCCGTACGGCATACCGATATCAACACGATCACGGTGGATACAAGAGATGACACGGGACACCCGGTCGCATTCGAACGAGGGAAAGTGGTGCTCACACTTCATTTCCGACAAGCCCGTTCTCCTCACTTCGTATAATGTACGTGCCTTACCAGTGCCATACGCCCAGCTATGCCGACTACTACAAGAAACAAACGGGAGGGAGCTTGCCCGCCTTTAGCGGTGCACGCATGCAACGAGGTCACGGATTGGGGAAAATACTGGGGAGCATTGTGAAAACGTTCTTGCCCTTGGTGACACGGGGTGTCAAAGCGGTGGGAAAACAAGCGGTACGCAGTGGATTGCACGTGGCCGGTGATGTCTTGGAAGGCACAGCACCCCGGCAAGCATTCAAACGACGGGCTAAAGAAGCAGGCAGCGTCTTGATCGCCAAAGCCCTTAAAAGACAACCACGGACACGGCGAAGAGTCATTCGACGTCCGACACACCGACGACGCACACCCCGGAATAAGACGAAGAAGAAGAAGAAGAAGAGTAGTAGGAGAGACATCTTCGCATAATGGCATTCATTCACTCCGAGTCGTGTTCGTCTACCAACAGTGAATTGGATTTGTGGACTAATCCACCCACCCAGACCAGTGTAGCCGAAGGACGTTGGGTAGAACATCGATCCCTGGCTAGCCTGACGGGGACGGGACCTGTGGAATTTACCATTGAAAACAAAGATACGGCCTACCTGGATTTAGCCCACACCTACTTGTACGTGAAAGCCAAAATAGTGGACGGAGCCGGGGACCCATAGCGGACGATGCGGTAGTAGGCCCGGTGAATCTTTGGCTGCACTCCTTGTTCCAACAGGTGGATATGAGTATGAGCGATAAACGCATCAGTACGTCCACCAATACGTACCCGTACCGAGCCTACCTGGAGACGCTGTTGTCGTACGGTGCAGATGCCAAAAAGCACACTTGCAAGCCTCGCTGTACTACAAGGATACACCCGGATCCATGAATAGCGTGTTCGCTGCCAATAATGGGTGCACCGCGCGCAAAAACATAGCAGCCAATAGCAAGTCCGTCGATATGATGGGACGACTGCACGCCGATCTGTTCCTGCAAGACCGCTACATGATCAACGGTGTATCCATCAAGATCAAGTTGATCCGTTCCACACCCGCGTTCGCCTTGATGGCCGCTGGAGATGACCCAATTACAAGATAGTCCTAGAAGATGCAGCCCTGTTTGTGCGTACGGTGGATTTGCAACAGGGGGTGTTGGTGAGTCACATGGAAGCCTTATCGAAAAAACCAGCCCTGTACCCCATCCGACGCGTACAGACCAAGGTGTTCTCTGTGCCAGCAGGTACGATGATGGCCAATCGTGAAAATTTATTTCTAGGGGATCTCCCTAAACGTCTTACCATAGCGTGTGTGACCAACACCGCTTTCAATGGAGCGTGGGATGAGAATCCGTTCGCCTTTCAACATTTCAACCTCAACTTTTTGGCACTGCACGTGGCTGGCCATCAAATTCCAGCCCGTCCATTACAACCGGATTTTGGTAACCAAAACTATGTGCGGAGCTACCTGAACCTGTTTACAGCCACAGGACAAAACAACCAGGACGAAGGAAATACGAGACGAGACTTTCACCGTGGGTACACGTTGTTCGCCTTCGACCTCACCCCCACCTTGGAACACGATCATCAACTGGCCTTGCTCAAGAAAGGAAACCTACGGTTGGAACTGCGTTTCGCCATCGCTCTAGGCCAGACCATTAACGTGATTTGCTACGCCGAGTTTGATAACGTCATCAGCGTGGATCAGCAAAGAAACGTCCTGTGTGACTACGCCAACTAGAGTCATGGACACAGAGCAGCTGATGGCCATACTCCAGCGAGATCCTAAGGTACCCTTTCGAGGTGTGTTTCCACGCAATGTGTTTCCGACCCACTCCACCACCCCAGCAGCCTACATCCTGAATACAGACCCTGGGTCTCGACCCGGTGAACATTGGGTGGCTGTGTACGTGGACACCCTAGGCCAAGGCGAATACTTTGATTCCTACGGACTTGCACCCCTGCATCCCGATTTGGTGAAATTCATGGACGTATCTACTACAGTGTGGCGTTGGAATACTCAAAGATTACAAGGACCCTTGAGTAGTGTGTGCGGACAGTACTGTGTGTTTTATCTCACTCACCGGAGTAGAGGACATTCTATGCAAACGATCGTACACATGTTTGATGATTATTGTCAAGCCGAAGACCGTGATGTACTCGTCTATGACTGGACGGCCTCTCGTTTTAATGTGCATGTTCCATTTCTCTGGTTAACTTAAATTCAGTGCACTGCGCGCAGTACTATTGTTTTTTATTATCACGTTATTGTTATGACGTTGTTGTTCTGACGTTCATTGATGTTCAATAAAAAAAGATTCATGAAAAAACACAAAAATGATGGTTTTGACTTTTTTTATTTAAGTGAACAAGAAGGGAGAGTTACACTATGTACAAAATAGAATACAGGTGGTATGTACAATAGAATATAAGTGGTATGTATATACAAGTGGTACAAAAAAAATTCTCTCAGGAGTAGGATTCGAACCTACGTCCGGCATTTCGCCGACCAGCACTTAGGACTGGTGCCTTAGACCACTCGGCCATCCTGACTTTTACAGTTTTTAACTCGTGTATCAACAGTCATATAGTGTGTGTTCGACATTTTTCAGAAGTCCAAGTAAGAGGTACTGATGCCATCGGCCAGGACTTTCCGTTTCGGATAAAAGAAAGTAAAGGCGTCTCGTTGCTGGATGTACGTCCGCATCTGGTGGTCCACCACCCGAAATCCTCGGTTAGTTCCACTCGCATTGGCCTGGCTTTGCAGCACGTTCAAGTACAAGGCTTTGTCGATGTTGGGATCGCGCCGGCTCACCCCTTTGCAGCTAAACTTATTTTCGTCTCCCCCGTAACAGTAATACGTCTTGGAGGAGAGAGCAATCATAGCATCCCCACTCCACTCCAGCTTGAAGAGGCCCGGCGTACGCTTATCGTACTGGTAATGGTCACGTCGAGGTAACCACTGGTCCCGTTCCACCTCATACTGGGCCCGTAACTCCGGTTTCACCAGGGACTCCCAATCCGCATTAGAGACGGCCATGTAGGCCGAGTCCGTATCCATCTCCATGAGTTGCCAGTCTGATGGGTTAAAATACACACCCATGAAATCATAGAGAAACTGCAGCACCCTCAGCTTGGCCACCTGGTATACCATACATCCAATCTGCAGGGGTAGGTTGTAACGGGTAGTCTTCTTGGCTAATCTGACTTCATACGTGTCGTCATCGATGACCTCCACGGATCGAAACAGAGGAGAATTCACTTTTTTGCGGGCTTGGGAAGTAGTACAAATGTTCACGTTCACGTGCTTATCCTGGTTCGTGACCGTTTTTCCATAATACCCATTGCCCGTCAACTTCCACGATTCACCGATGATGGCCTTACTCGGGTCTTGATCACCTTGACGACGGGCAGACGTCACGATGTCGGCATTCTCCGCAAAACAGGCGTTGGGTACGTACTGTATCACTTGGTATATTTTGGTAATTTCCAGACCGTGGCTCATGTACCACTGTAATAACGGAGTGCCCAGCAAGATTTTCTCTGCCCACATACTGCTAATCAACATCCGTCGAGGTCGAGGCAAACACTCGTGTTTCTCCGCATAGGCCCCCATGGTGTGCATGGTGCATAGGCCCCCGACCCACCAGCGTGTTCTTAAAGATGGGAGGGCACTGGGCGAAGAGAGGCTTGTGAGTGTCGGGAACATGCAAATCACATTCGACAAAGCCGTAGAGGTCGCCCGAACGAATGGCGTCGAACATCTGTGGCAGACTCAGGAGTCGCCGACGACTTAACGGGTACTCGCGCTCTTTTAGGAAACGCCGTAAATGGGGCAGGGCCTGGCACATGGTGTGAAATTCACACTCCCACATTTCGATTAGATGGTATCCTCTCTCTTTCACATAATCGCCGTTCTCCACCACTTCTTCCCGTAATTATTCCGGTGTTTTTCCACGTCGTTCGTTGAAACGTCCAGCGCTGAAATGGCATTCGTGGCCGTGCCAATAGCAACCGTAAAATTGAAATACGGTCGGTGTCCTACCCACCAGGGCAAACCCATCGACGGGGAGTCGACGATCTTCTATCCGCTTCTCTGTGGCGTTGGTCTGGTGTCGTATATAAATTCCCCGTCGATAGGCTTCCCAATCCAACCACTGATCAGCCAGATGCTTGTAGGGAGTGCGTTGCGGTGTAAAATGCCGACCTTCCGCCTACCAACGTGTATAATGGCCACTGGGCATAGGTTGGTCCAGAGACCGCAGGTACAAGGCATTCGCATCGAAACCGATGATCTTAGCACAGGGTGTTCCACTGGGGAGAGTAGCGACGTCCTTCTCGTGATAACGGTGAAAAATAAGACTCCGTCCGCCGACAATGTTCTGCTTTAGACAATCATGCATGTCTGCATCTTTTTGCTGTATCAGCGAGAAGTACGTAGGACACGCTTGAAAAAGATGGCGAAGCGCCAGACCCGGTAAACTCAAGCACTCCTTGAAGATGTCGACGTGCATCTCGCGACGAAAGAGTTGAACCATTTTCTCGGCCGCTTTCAGGAAAGGAACCACATCTAAGTTATTATACCATATCAGGAAATCTCGCAATGTCTGCATATGTTGATCGTTCCATACCTGCTGTAGTTCCCGGTACGTGTCTTCCGGACATTCCACTTGCTTCAAATCGTCAAAGAAGGCATCCCGGGGTGGCAACTGTGTTTCCTGCAAACGGTCGAGCGTCGATATATACGTGTAAGGGAACCTCCCTTTGGTTTGTGCACAGTCATACGCCTTCACCCACTGATCATAGCTATAATTAGGAGCTAAGTAGTTCCGTACATCCAGGAAATGAAGTGATGTGGTAGTGCGGGCCATATGATTATTGATCTTCTTGATGACGGACTTGATGGTATTCGCTTGGGCCAAGTAGGGGTAGAGAAATTCTTTCACCATGTTCAAGTCATATCGCCCCGAGTTGAAACCCAGCACCGGTAACTGGCCTAGGTATTGTAGGAAGCGCACTTTCAATTTCTCCGCATACGGTTTCGGTAAAGGCACATCCTGCGACTGCATGGGCTCCGGCTGCGACTCCGGCTCCGACTCCGACTCTTCATCGTCACTAAACGCTACACCCGGTATAGGAATCCGATCGTCCAGCTGGTCCAGTACGTCATGGAACTTGGACACCAACAATTCCGTACTGGCCGCACTGACTTCCTCTAAATACGCCATCATGCGGGTGATCAACTCATGGGAATCCCCGGTAGACACGAAACAGACCGGTGCAGCGTCATAGCCAGGTACGTTGCTGGAAATGCTGACACTCAGGGGAATATGGCGCTGCGTCCACTGCGTTTTCGCTGAAAACATGTCCATGGGCTCCAATAGGGCCTCAAAATCGTAACACGTCCGATAGGGAAAATAACGGTCCTCCTCCGGTATGATCAGACCCTCATCGGCCAGTTCCTCGAAAATAGTAGGCATATTATGATACACACCACCAGGAAATTTTCGCTTGACACTGTTGTCACAAATCTTCTCGTGTCGATGTAAGTCCGCAGAAAGTTTAAACACCCGATGGCATTGGGCACAACTGTAAGACTGGGCGTACTGGCTCATATTGTAGATCAGCGAAAAATGACTCACGCCATTGTAGTCGAAGACATTGACTTTCATCGTAGAAGCATACCGTTCTGTTGAACGACGAACCAATTCAGCCACAAATGTATCCTCCTCGCATCGTAATCGGTATACAAAGATATTGATGTTGAACAGTGTTTCCACGTCATCCAAATTCTTGAAAGGAACTCCACGGAAGTGCCGCTCATCCAAGTCTTGCTGCTCTAAGTACTGTTCCCAATAGCCATTGGCCACTCTGTCACAACTCCCGGGATCACACTCGTCCAGATGCACGGCCAAACACCGAAACAGACATTTACGGTCTTTGTAGGGTCCGTGTTTCCCTCGCATTAATGCATACATGGCTTTTCGACGAAGCAGCCAAGGGGGTAGTAGTACAGGAGCACCGATAGGATGATCTCTCATTTTTGTGACGAAAAATGTGACGTTGGTCACCATTTCCACAAGCCATTTGGTATTGGGGCGTTGCAACCGGGCCCATTCCAATGGGTCCAACGTAGTCAATTGGTCGATGAGTGGCTCCAGGGAAATCGCATCCGTCACCGTGAATGGCTGGTCAAACACATAGGTATTATTGCTGGGATAATAATACCGCACCTGATCCGTGTCCTTGTGCCGTAAAATATACCCGAATGTGATATTCAACTTGAACGCTGTGACCTGGTCTGTGAAAATGTTCTCCGCATAAGTAGACAAATACGTAAGTCCAATAGACGACGGTCACGGCGAAAACAATGGCGTATGGTAGCCCAGTGTCGTTGATAAATGTCCCTCACACGCTCGTCTTCAGGCAAGACTTCAATCGGAGGTGCTGCTGGGTCCCATGGAAAATCTTCTCCACGTCTCATGCTTTCTCTCCTCCTCCTCTCGTGAGAACAAGCTGGTAGGCAAACAGGCAGGCTGCCTAGAGGTCGGGCAGGCAGGCAGGCAGGCAGGCAGGCAGGCTGGTCAGGTAAGTCAGAGTGCTCCGTAAGGTAGTGCAATGAATACACCCAACCACTAAAAATCACCCCCTTTTATACGTTTTTCTACAACA